>JAOVYW010070222.1:0-20858 GCA_025775045.1 Hiodon tergisus
AATATATATATATATATATATATATATATATATACACACACACACACACACACACACACACACACACACACACACACGAGTGTTCAGCTCTAAACAAATATTGACACAGTGTCAGACTAAAGAAGTACAGTCAACTGTTATTGAACTGCCTCTCAAGTACATCCACTTAATGACTGCAATTAATACATGCTCATGAATTTTAAGGATCAACTGTGTTATGTTGTGGTAAAGTACAGCACTTTTAACCATGAAGCATGCTGGTTTAAATTCAAGAAGGGCCTTGCTGTGGTACTTAGTACAAATGGTCTGCTATATAAAATGGATTAAAACTGTTGGAAAGCAAACATAAACAACAATAAGTCTGAACATTGGTTTTTACTGTCCATCCTATATGTATTTCTTCTTGTGAACTGGTTTGGTTTAGGAATAAATAAAATAATATATTGATATTAAAAACACCTGCTTTTTAAAAGATTTATAGATGATATCTGTCTAGAGATTTCAAATTCAAACCTGAACGTGCGTTCATGCATAATTAAACTCACACATAATTAATTTAGGGCTCTTAGGAATCAAGGTATGCTTTGTATCCCCTGGACCAGGATTAGGGAAAAGAATATTTTTGTCAGGTTGTAACTTGTTAATAAATCAAGATTAAGCCATGTGGAAATAGCATTCCACACAGCCTAGTTCATCAGAACTATTATTTATTTATGATTTGTTACTATAATTTTCCATATACAGCAGATATTATTTTATCAATTATATCCATTTCAGGCCATTTATCCATTTCATTTTTTTAAACATCAATAGTAGGCATACATTACTGCATTACTTTGACTGCTGAGAGAGAGAAACAAATAAAAGAGCAAAGCAATTCTGAACATAGACCGGAGTTTGTGAAAGTCAATGACCTAAGGGCCAGATCAAATCAAAATCATCGCCCTGCGATTAAAACACAGGAAGAATCTGTAGCACTCTTCAGGATTGATCGGACACACTCGGGACTTTTGTTCGCCGGTGTGCACACCAGTGGTTTTATTAACAATAACAGCAGAACAAATGAAACATCTTCATCGGTCCTCCTTTCTTACTCGCTTACTCCTTTTTCTCTGGATCCTCCACTCGAGTTCCCCCCCCTTGGATAGATCTTTTCCTTGGTCTGTTCTCCTCTCTCCTCCCTGGTCCCCAGACCCCAGCACCCACTGAGGGACGGCATGCTGTTAAAACAGGTTTGCAATTACCTCAATCCTCAGCAGGTGCGATAGGCGTGCCCGAAGCTCTCCTGCACGTGTATGCTAGATGGATGCATGGCACAAAATTCCTTGTGAAATCACGCAGGATCAAATTAAGCTGTTTCATCATGAACAAAGAAAAAAAAGTTTAAAAAGTAAAAAAGTAAAGAAAAATTAAATAAATCTGATTTATGTAAATATGCCCCTAAATAACTTGACACTCCATTGACCAAATATATCGAAAACCTGCAGATAAAACGTTGATTTTGCGAGACAAAACAAGACAAATTTTGGAGTTTATGTATTAAAATGTATTAAAGATTTTATTATTGCAAGCGCGATTTGGATTTAGTCCGGCCCCTAATAGAGTCTGAGGTGTAGTCTGAGGCCATTCGTGTCTTTGTTGTACCCCATCAGAATTTTCTCTTCTTCTGCCTCATTAGCCTGCCCCTCTGAGCCGAGCCTTAATTTATCAGTGTTCAGCGCGACCACTCGCTAAGCCCTGTGGAACTAATGCAGCCATCCAGTGACACATTTCAGCTAGTGCCGTCTCTCGTGGCGGAGACGTGTCACTTCCACCACCAGTGGTAATCTTCCTATCAATGGCACAGCTGGCTGTGCGGACAGGCTCCACCGTGGCACGTAGATAAGGGGAACCAAGCTGGAGCTGGGGAAGGAAGGGAAACGTGCCCCAAAGTGAGTTCAGATGGCCATTTGAAATTGGAAACGATGCCCTTCAAACAACTGCGCATTTGAAGCAGGCCTAGCCCATGTATGTCAGGCAACGCAATTTGTTCCTTCTATTATAATAATAAAAAAACGAGTAGTTGGAATTGCAATAATAAACAGTTTATACGTTATCCATTTACTAGATGTTTACTTAGGTACCTCATATCTCCTAAAATTTGAGCTTGCAACTGCATTTAGGGCAACTGTGCTTCCTACTTGCCAATGCAAGGAAAACAGCTTAAGAGCTTGTACTTTCGCAGGAGTTGTTTATTCCCATTATTATGATTATTTTTGCTTCGGTGTAGGTAAATTGTAGTTGTAGGACTGAGCGGAATTCTGTCTAGCAGTGCATTTAAAGAATAAGGATCATGGATTTGAACTTGACAAATGCTTTGTTGAGGTATGCATTATTCATTGTCACAGTGATCAAGGAAAACACTGGAAGATTTTAACACAGTAGAATGGACTTGTAAGGATTGAAGCTTGATCAAAACGGTAAAGCCCATATGAAATTAAATTAGTTATTATTTGGACAAGGCTTTTTTCAGTGGAGTGTCTTTTTGTTTTTCCATTGTTCGTTCTGCTTTATTTCTACCAGTCATAAACACCAGTCAGACTATATAAAACCAATCCCGGAACCAATCTATTTTTACCTTCTAATTTCTTTACACAATTTAAGTTAATTTTAGGCTGGGAACAAATCAAACTGGATAATCGCACTTCACATTTATTTTTTTTGTGTTGTTTTTCTTCTACTCAGAAAAAGAAAATATAATTAAATAAAGCTATGTCAAGTGTAATTAGAGGTTTCCCAGCGTTTTGATTTGGTGTCCTGTAATGTGGAATCTGTTTCTCTTCTGAAAAGATGTTCCATGCATTCATTTAATATAGACAAGGATTTTTTGTCATCAATGTTTAGGAATACATTTTTCAGATACCAATCTCTTTCCATGTTCCAATTTTAATTTTCTTAAATCAGTTGTAATTCCCTCTGGATTCCCACTATGAATATTTAAGTGTTAAAGCTCCACAATTTACAGCTGCATGAAGGGTCATTGAGACAGAGTGGGCAGCCAATTAATAATATTTTTTTATAAAGAATATACAGTACTGTGTAAAAGTCTTAGGTACCTGTAAAAAAAATAATATATATATATATATATGCAACGTGAATATTCTGTTAAAAATAATTAAATGAAAAGCTTCTAAATACAAAAAAAAATAATATAAAGGGCAAACAGTAAAAAAATCTAATCAATATTTGGTGTGACCACCCGTTGCTTTTAAAACTGCATCAATTCTCGTACACTGTCATGCAGTTTTATAAGAAAATCAGCTTGCAGATTGTTCCAAACATCTTGGAACTCAGAACTTTCCACGGTTCTTCTACAGACTTTGGCTGTCTCGCTTGCTCCGGGTAATCACAGACAGCCTCGATGATGTTGAGATCAGGGCTCAGTGGAGAATTCCTTTTTCTTCATTCGGAAAATGAACCTTTGTAAATCTAAAAATTGCTCTTTTCTGCTGACACACTAATGCAGAAGGGCGCTTTGCTCAGATTTCCTTGTATTTCAGCCATCAAAAGGCAAAGTCCAGACACTAAGGAATCAACTAGAAATCAACACATAGTTCTACCTCGAAAAAAAAGAATGTCAGACCAATTAATTAATGTTGATTTAGAATGCATAAAATTATGGAAAAGGAAAATGTGGCAACGTGGTTGCTTTTATATGGAAACTTGGTCTGATATGTGCAAATTCCCAACAATAAACTCAGCAATACTAAATCATCTTAACGTTGGGAGATTAGATTAGAGTATCAAGCCTGTAATGAAAGGAAACAAAAACCATTGTCTTCATGCTGACAGTAATACATCATGGCCAGATATGTAGGAATTCTTTTTCTTCTTCTTAAGGTATGTAATAATGTCTGGCAACCTGAACAACCGCCAACGGAAGTATGTTCATTGAAAATGATTGGTGGGAGTGGTGTAAAGTATTCTAGGATTTTTACATTATCTTTCCCTTTGCAGAGTCTATTAGATCATGCAAGTCAGTCATATCCAGGCCTTGGAATCAGTTTAAATAAAGGTTAAACCAACTCTATTGAGAATTACAGATAAAGCCCTGGTTTAAATCCACAATCTTACTGACCCTCTGCCAGAAACATCACTGTAATGTAATTAATAGTCATATCAGGCAAAAGACAAGGAGGGATTACGGTATGTCTCATGCTCATGAAGTAATTCAAACATTAAAACTGAGAATTGTAATAAAAAAACCCATAAGCCTGGCAGTTCTCGTATTAAACGGACGGTTTATCTGGACTTTTTAAGTCGTGTCTGCCTTATTCCTGATTGCATCCACCCAGCAGTGAAGCTCTGCCCTAAGGGAGTTAATTACACCAAGACCTTAAACTATTAAATCCTGCTCAAGCCTAATATCCGCTTTGTAGGTAGACTGAATATTGACATTAGTCGCTTAATATAATGGACCGTCATTTGACCATTCTGGAACAGATCGGTTCTCTTCCTGTTCCTGTTCTAATGGATGCTGAGATTTCTGCAAGATTGGTTATATACCTGAGATCTGGAGGGAAGGTCAGCAGGCCTAGACTGCCAGATCTGATTATAGAAACTTGGACCTCTCCGGTGCCTATTTTTGAGACTAGGCCGCTGGATATGCAAATTGAACGTCCAGATATGACTTATTTGTCTTTTGGTTGCGTCTCAATTTTTAAACCAAATCTCCTAAGAAGATTTAGTAGAAGATTAAATGGATGGCTCAAAACTATCTTTGTTTTTGTGTGTAGTTGTTTTTTTAAAATAAATATTATTTATTTGCACTACTTTTTTTCAGTTTGCTTTGTGAAATGTACATAAATAAGAGCACAATTTGCATTAATGATGCTGGAAGAGGGCGACTGTAAAAAATATAAAATAGCATAGACGTTAAGAGACTATAAATAATCCCATGTAGTGTTGCATTGGAATGCAAATGATACGTAATGCATTTCAAATTGTCGAAGTATTGCCTCGGTTATGCTAAAATGAAAATGTACCACACAAAAACTCAAAAATGACAGCCATGTAAACTCTTTTAGTTTTCAGTGTGACACATGAACATAAAAACAAGAAATTTGACATCCGTTTTAAAACAATGCTCAGAGATTAAGTCAGATTTCTGCTCTGAATTTTCATTTACTGAAATATTGACCTCATGCACTAGCTGAGACAGTGCCTCTGCCAACGTGTCTTTAACCTATGGATACATTAAAAGGCCACACTAGCAAGGCGACATGAACTAAAGCAAATAACTAAAGCAAAGTTTCAATATAGAGGCGCAAAAAACATCAGGGGATACATTTCTCATATTAATGAATAAATAAACCAGCCCGGTACAAATGGCCTCTCACGTCACTCAGATATTAAACTATCAAAATGTAGATATATTACAATGCGTCTCAATGCGTTTAATTGACAACAGTAGTCTTTTGTCTTTTGTATTAATATTATTTCCTCAGAATACTGCTTTCTTAAATAAAATATGTGGTATCGCTATGAGCAACCCAGTACTGTGCTTGTGTACTCTATGTGTGTCTGTGCGTTTAGGATATTTGGAATATCAGGAGTGTTGTGCTCAGGGAATAATCCTTCTCAATTGATTAGATTAATTTGAAATTAAATTTAGCATGAGCATGCGTTAATGGTTTGAAATGGAGTGAAGGGCCGAAGTGGACCAAAGTCATTACAGAGTGGTCAAAGTGGTCAAAGTGGTTGACAGCTGAGTGCAATGGGAGAAAAAAAATCAATAATGCCACTTACAGAGACCTTTCAGCTCAGGGAGAGATCACTGTCAAACAGATGCGTGTAAAAGTCGTTTGCTCAGTCATCCACAGGTAAGAAAATTCAGCACCAGAATAATAAAAGTTAAAAAATTTACTTTTAAATGAATGAGTCTGCCACTCTGCCACCCTCTTTAACAAATTACTTAATTATGTTTATGAAGTATAAAAATAAATAAAAAACCTCACTAGCTATATTTTATGAATTAGTGTTGCACAAATCCTAATTTAAGTTATATAAATGGCAGTTTTATAAAGAGGGGTACCAGGTTCAAGGGTTAAAAAAATAATAATTTTAATCTTTTAGCAGAATCCAGTGTTCTGTGTAGCTTGATTTACATTTGCGCAAAACCTTTCTTGAGTCACTGATATCGATATTCCCATTTATAATAAATACAGTGAATAAAAACAAATGTATTTCTTTTAAGATTAAATTTATATTTGAAGCTATTTTATAAACAAAAAATTGGAATATATTTAAGGTCATCACATGTATATGTCTTGTATGACATATTGCAGCTTTTATAACCATCTGCTTTTTGTGAAGGAGGAGTCTGATCTGATCAGAGGCTATATACTAAGCCCGATCTAATCAGAGGCTATACACAAAATTTGATCTGATCAGAGGCTATATATTAAGTCAGATCTGATCAGAGGCTATATACTAATTCAAATCTGATCAGAAGGCTATTTACTGAGAAAATATATCTGAAATTACTGCTTAATTTCACTGACTCATGACCTGTTTTTCTTAAAGTGGATTACCAGTTGCCCTTATAAACTCTTAAATTATTTTTAAAAATTGCTATTATTCTCCCCGTGTGTAGGATTAGTACATTGATACGTTTCACAAATCCCTTTATCTACATGCTTTTTAGTTTCCTGCCAATGAATGCAAACGAATTGTGAGAAGTTTCTCATTAAATAGGTCTGAGACGAATTGTGAGAAGTTTCTCATTAAATAGGTCTGAGACGAATAAATTGTGGCCTAAGAAACGTAGCTACCATTGCTGATGGCATGCATATCCTTTACATATGCTATTATTTTTTACCATTATTATTATTCATAATTAAGCTTTCGTGCCAGTGGGTTGAAGCCTTTTGTTTTCGCTGATTTTATTATTCTTTTAGATATTTTTCACTCGGTTTATAATGTGAGAAAAAAACCACGTGGATTTAGGAAAGGGTTGAATTCTGAATCTCCACCAATTTCTGAATCTCTTGACATCCGCTTTTAGACCTAGCCAAGTCCTCATCTCTCAACCACGAGGGGAAATCCTTCACAAGGATGCATGGTCTGACAATGCAGCACAAACGACTTGGATTTGTAAGACACCGCAGGAACACAGACACAGATATGTAGCGGAATGTGGCTGCAAAGCTTACATCATAAACTTACCATTTTTATTAGAAATTTAATTTTGACCTGCTAACGGCTTGTTGGAAAAGCTTTCTTTTACAGATTTTCTTCACAGCAGGTGACACCTCTCTTGACAATCCACCTTACTTCAGTGATGCGCTCCAAGTTATTATAATGCTTCCCTAAAAGAACCAGACCATAGTTTATCAGGGGTAGTCCCTACTAACTAACTTTGTTCGTGAGGACCTTCTTAGCTGAGACCTTCTCTTTTGCTTTTTAATCATAATGCAATGCTGTTTATTGGTCACGGGCGTGCACTGTAAGACTTTCACTGCCCATTCTAGTGGTGCTGGATAATATTGCTGCTTCACATTGTCCTGAAGACCATGTTAACAATGTACAGCCACAATTATTTCCAATTAAGTCACAATAATGTATGTCCATTGGTTTTGTCCAGTTGATTTGTAGCAAAATCAGTTAGGTGGCCCTAATGTCAACCTTTTACAAGACACAAGATTATGAGATAAAAAAATTATTATTATTCAGCCACGTTTACAAATATGGCATTAAAAGAATAAAAGACCAGCGTTAAAGTTGCTTTGTGCTAAAGTTTCGTGTTTGCAACTGATCTCAGGAGTAAGGAAACTGAAGCAGGAAAAAAGTATGGAAACATGATACTGCTGTGGAGCCTGATCAATATATACAAAAAATATACAAAAAATATATAGAATTATTCACTTTTTGCAAAGAAGCATTGAGATTGGGAAAAAAATAGTTTGAGAATCTGAGGCCCTGTTAATTTATGCATTGATTACATATAGGAATGCGTCAGATTTAATTGAGCTTAGTTATTATGTCTGCACATTCTGAAGGATTACCGTTAAAGTAACTCTTTCGATATTTTCATTACGTATTTTCCAACTCTCGGTGCAACTCTCTGTTTTCTGTACTTAATTTCTCCATTGGCAACACATCGCCAATAACCTCCACGCAAAAATCTGTATATGGGCTGCAGGGGCCAGTTTGAGATGTTTCAAAGTTCATTTAACACTGAACCATGGCCCTTCATAGAGCCCAAATTGCCACTCGCGGAGCTGCAGAGTTACTCCAGACGTTCATTAGCTTAATGAAACAGGCCACTCCTCAGCTGCTGCCGTGCAAGCTCTGTTTTACAGTAGCTGGGGCAACCATCTGTTCAAGGGCTCACAGCCAGCCAGCCAGCTGTGGGATATTCCAATCAAGTCGACCCTGTGCAAGAAGAGTCACCTTGTCCCTGGCTGAAGTGCACCCTAATAAGACGCCCCCACTTCCAAGATAGACTGTACATTGTTCATGGACTGTGTTTATCATAAGACGCTTTCACTGCTGTTCTTCAAAAAAGGCTTTGATGGAGCCCTTGGAGACGGAGATAAAAAAAAAAACCTGGGGATAAACAGTAAAATTCCCCTAGTATCCACAGTGGCTGCTGCATGTAGTGAGTATGAGGTCTTATCGCCTGTAGGGCCCCAGCGGGGGCGGGGGGGTTGAACAAAGTGCCTCTGCATTAAGGCTAATAAAGTTGGGCTCTGCGCTACTGAAGATTGAGCTTTGTGGCTGTAAGTACAACTGGCAGTCTTTAAGAACATTTAAAAGTCTGGTTACTGAATAATGTACCAAATACAATTCAAAAGGGTTCAGTACGTAAAAGCCAGTGGATCAATTCAACTCTTCTGATATTATGGGATAAAAATTTTAAAAAATTGTTATTTAGATATATTTTGGTTGGTAATGAAAAAGTCTGAAAACCAAATCAAGTATTCAAGTATTCTTACTTAAGGTTAAACTATTTTCTGTTGCTTTTAGCCAAATTCCCTTAGGCACAGATGCTGCCAGTCCTCACGTGACAGTTTTTTCCACCCCTGCATACACCAGGATGCTTTCGAAAACACAAGGGCAGTTTCATTCCTTCCGTTCTTTTTTCTTTAGTCTCATTGGGTTCAAGGCTCGAAGCCCCACCTCCCACTATCTTATTTCACATGAAGTTATTTCCCTCAGATCATGTGACAGTGGGCAATGAGATAAGCCAGTAGGAGCTCTGTTTCATTACCAATGAAGACGCTGTATAGATACGCTATTTTTTTCTGTGTAATGAAAAAGCTCATAGGCTTGCAGAAGGATGGTCTATGTCCATTGAAGTTGAATTTTTCACAATAAATACCAAACTAGAATATAAAAATTTTAAGTGATAGCCTCCGTGATAGAAGTATGTAAACTAAAGGTCTGAGCATGAGCAACCTGCTTATAAATGTTTAAATATGCCATCATATTCAGGAATATTTATTCCATTCGAACTTTTAGATCCAAAAACAAACTAAATAAATAAATAATAACAGTGCGAATAAGCAGATGCTGTCTAAATGCTGAAAACCTGGAACGGGAAAATAGACTGCATGTAGTTGTGCCTGAGATTTGAGCAAATATTTAAGTTTTCAATCTTTTATTTTCACTGCATTCTAAAGACAAGATTCTGATTAAGACTAATTTAAATCCTGAAAGTAAAGAAAAGCAGCAATTTTTTCACTGCTGCTGAAATCCTGCAGTGATTCAAAAAATACTGGTAGCCCCAGGGCAGGTATTCGATAGCACTTCATCTGGATAGGATTGCTTGATTTCCCATTGGGAAGGAAGTCATTACTTTTTCCACTATTATTCTGAATATGACCTCCAGGTCATCCCAAGAACTTTAGCCACAGCATAAGCGCCGTCTCCCTCTGAACCCAACAATGACTCTTCGCCTCCAGCTACAATGCAAAACAGAATATCCCTGAATCCCAGAATAATTTGATAAAGTGATGGGCCGATTAGTTAGGCCAAGTCATGATATACAAAAGGACTTAATGCTTAATTTGTGCTGGGACTGATTCGGGCACAGAGCCCAGAGCCATAGAACCTGTATAAAGAGTTAATTCGCTGGTCCTTTCAGTTTTTTAGCGCGTGTATCCCTGCACATCCACCAAGCAAATTAACATGCGCACTTCACACACAAGCTAGCTAGCTTATTGCTGTGCTTTGTGGAGCCAGTCAGTGTGGAAAGCATTGAATTGCAGTAGCTTGTGCATTGCACGGTTAACACTAAAGTCAACTGCTCTTTGAAAATGGCTATCAAAAGTGGCTCAGTGGGTAAAGGCACTGGCCTGAATGCAGACTGGGCCCTATGGGCTGGAGTTCACCAGTTTTTATCCAGCTCATGTTACTAGCCTAGAGTGACTGGGAAAAAACAGTTGTGGGGGTTGGGCTGGGGTGGGTTAAATCGGTAGGACTTCTCTTTACTCTTTGGTAACGAGCATCCCCTACCGGGATCCTGGATGGTGGCAGTAGTCATAGCAACAAGCTCAAATGCCATAGCACAATAGGCTAAAATGTGGCTAGCTAGACGTAGAGAAACTGATGAAATGAGGATTAAAGAGAGAAAAGGGAAATAACAACTAAAATATCAAAACTATTAATTGGACCATTGCAAATGTTGTATCTTTGTGATTGCAATGTATTGGTAGGTTATGTCTTCTTAAGGGCAGTTGGATGTCGGAACAGATTTAGCACCCCCACGACCTGGGGATGAGATCTTGAACTTTCCTGTTACAAAATAACCACTGAAAAAGTCAAATGTTTATACATGGCCAGCATATGTATTCATTGGTATATATGGTTCACAGAATGTGATTAAAGCATGATAGGCCACCATGGAATTTGTAAATCAATAAAAATCTGCGTTGTATAATTTTCCCCTTTCTTCTTTTTAGTTTAATTTTGTGGGAAAGCTACTGGGACCTCGAGGAAACTCTATGAAAAGATTGCAGGAAGAAACTGGAGCAAAGATGTCCATCCTGGGGAAAGGGTCAATGAGAGACAAAGGGAAGGTACGATGACAACATTTCTCAAATTACTTCCACAAGTGATTTCCGTTATGCTGCGGTTACGAGATGAAAAACCCTTCTAACATAAAAAATGTTTTGCCATTCTAGTAAAGCGAGACATGATAGCTATACCCAGAATCCTGAAGCTGAATCTCAAACGAAATCTGAAAATTGTTCTCTGCATTTGTTAAAATGGAACAAAACAATTACATTCAAGTACAAAACTCACCAGTATGGTATTTAGGGAAGGGGAAAAAGCAAGCTTTAGTTCTCATCACACCTATCTGTGAGAATGACATCATTGCTAAAAAGCAATCTGATGTTATCTGGATTGTGTCGTTGTTTCGTTCGCCACATTCACAACAGTTAAGTGCGATATGGTGCATGACATGTTCTATGGCCAACCTATCCATCCTGCTGATTTGAAGCCCCCTGGGACTCTGTTTATCTGAGTCACTGTACAGGATCAGCACTGGCTGAGGGGACACAATCAAAGAGTTAGGTGGCCCGGAGTAACAAAGGTCATTACCAGGGTCCACAGAGCATTCTAACATTAACCAGCTTAGCTAAAATATAAAACTATATACCGGTTAAATAGATGACATAAGTGACATAAGGAGAAAATTAATTAAATAAACTCAATTTTGTCTGCATTTATAGACTAATTTCAGTAAATTCAAAATAATGTGCTGCTCAAATACAAGACAGCATTGCAGAATTATATTGTAAAAACTTGCCTTAACCTGTACAATGCAGCTTGACCAAATGGACATCCTTATTAGATCTTTTTATATGACTGAATCTATTTTATTTGAAGCTGTCAGCATGAGGAGTCATATATAAAGATGCTGTAACTATATTTGTAGACATTTCAATAGGGTATTTTAAGAATCATTTTACTCTGCTTTAAAGAATTGTCCTTCTCCATTGTTTTTTTGAATTGTTGAATTGAATGTTGTGCCACTTCTGGTCGGAAGTTAATTCGTTTGAATTTATTTGAATCAGCCCACAAATTCCGTCGCTTCGCCTTTGTCCAGTCCACTCACTCGTAATTTTCAGACACCAAATTGTGATCTGCTTTGTGCCACCACAGAGTTTTTCAGACCTGGTCGACAGTAAGCTTGTTTCTGAGATGAAAAGCCGCACTGCATTAGTATTGACACACAAAAGCGCGCTTGACCTAAACAGTAAATCCTAGGTAGGAAACCCAACTGAACACAGTGTCTGCCAGTAGAACCACCATTGTCAATACCTTTTTTTTTTGTGTGCCATCTGTAGCAAACCAAATGTGTGCAAGCACAGTACGTTGCCTTGTCCATGTGCTGTACCTTACTTTACTTTTTAAAATTGAACGATGATAATCTGACAAAGGGATATTCAGCGTCTGCTCCAAAATTACTGGAAAATGGAGTGACAGCTGGGGTCACAGAGAGCTCATATCTATAGTGGACTGGGGATTCCTTCTTAAATCTGCCATTAGGTGTTTTTGAATAAATTAGGATCAATGGTGTTTTAACCTAATGACCTCAGAGATAAGTGCATAAGAGCCAAAAAAATCTTATTTTCAAAATTACCAATGAGCATGAGAGTTCAAGCCACAGAGTTTTTTAAAGTCTATTTTATTAGTCCGAGGGGTAATGAAACCTTACATGGGGGTTGATGAGAGCTTTCAATCTGTGTCAAAATAAGATAAATGCGAACAGCAGAGATGCACGTTTTTTCCAGGAAACCAGCAATACGTGCATGAGCATTAAGGAATAATTTCAAGTGTACAACATGCCTGCATCAGCTCAAGGTGACTATCTGGATTTGAATACATTTGCATAGATAATAGGGGTTGGAATTAGAGTTAATCTGAGTGTCTCCTGTTAGAATTTGCTAATAAATTGGCAATATTTAGTCACAAGGAATTGTCCACTGTCTTTTAAAATGTATCGTAATTGGCTTAAAATATCTTAAAATATAAATTTTACAGCCATTTTTTACTCTTGGTATCATTAGTTTTTGCTGTCTTTTTGTCTGCTCTTAATTAGGACCATTCTGACCAACTCCCTTATCGCCCTAGCCACCCTACTCCAGAACAGAGGGTGTGAGCTGAATATATATACTTTTTTAAATGCAATGCGTGTTTTTCATACCACAGAGCCAGCAGGCAATTTAATAAAATGGCTATTTATTGTTTACGTTTAAAATCATGGCTACAAGCCAAAGGAAGCTTCAGTTTTTTTTTTTAGTCCATTTTATTTTTGTTTAGAGGAACTTTCTGCGTCTAGCGTGGTTTTTCATTCCAAACAAGCTGCATAATTAATGCAGAGTGTCTTGCGAAGCAATTTAGAAGGGCAACAACTTCGAGTGTTGAGTGATTAATTTACTACTTATTGAATGTGTGCACCCCTGATAATTATAGGCTCTGTGTTTGCTTCTCCTGTCTGATCATATTGTTCGCTCCCTATGTTAACTCTGCATATCTGTTGTGATAAAAATTTTAACTTCATTTAATTTTTGCTTTTGTTTTCTGTTTATCGTACAGCTACAGTCTTTGCATGAAACAGACAGGGCCTTATGCATGATGCAAAAAACCCACATTTAACATATCCAAAATAGAACTCTAGTTAATCATTGTATTCTCAGAGTGCTGTCTTAACTCAGGAGATATATTCCATAAAGCATGTGTTGTTCCTAAAAATTGTAACCTTTTGTTTAGAGACCTAACAACAACCAAAAAAACATATCTAAGTGCAGTTAAAGTATGCTCCAGACATTCCAATTATTCTGTTTTAAGCATACGGCGCACACCATTAAAAGGATTCTTGAAGATTAAATATCCTAAATACGTGCAAGTGGTAGGTTTCCTGCTGTCTTTGCAGGAAGCACTCCGGCATCCAGCAGCTGTCACTGATCCTCAAAGAAAGGGCCTTGCACACGTCGCACTTAAACTGCTTGCAATACGCAAAAACTGGGTCACCGCAGATTCCTTCAACAAAATAACTAGTTTACACAGTAGTCTTGGGAGCCCCGGCAACACATTTTCGGTGTAATTCCCGTTGAAACCGACGCCTGCTTTTTCCAAGTGAGAAAGGGATTGCAGAATACGACACATGGATCCCTGGATGAATCTCAATTTTAATTTTAAAAAATTGAGTGAAATTGGGTTTACTCATTAGTGCTAGATAATATGATTACAAAACAATTACCTTTAGCCAAAAGCATCTTTTGCCAGGGGTGTGATCTGAATGCTGTTTAATTTTGATTGACACCCATGGTTCCAATTACTCTGTTTGCTTCATCCCCGCATACCTCCAAGCCATTTCAAAGGCAGTGGTTATCAGCTAACAGTTTTACACATCCAGCGTTTTCTTCCTTGCTGTAGTGAGTGACTCACATTCGATTTCCCTGCTCGTAGTCTGAAGCACTTCAGTGTGTTTTGAAATTCACTCGGAAAGACAGGCCCACTTTTGAAAAAATGGAACGTTTTACTTATGGACTGACATGAAAGGAAATTTTAAGTCTCCAGACATGATACAGAACAAATGCCTTCAGATAATCCTCTCACATTTGTTCTTAACTGCCGTCCGCTTTCGGACTTGACTCTTAGTTAAAGAAGCTGGTTCCATTTGGTGGAAAGCAGTCATGGTGCTCGCCCTCACATTTGAACCCCCCGCAGGAAAGAAAATTCCACCACAATTACATGTGTGCTTTATAATTTAGTTAAATAAGAGATTTACTTTGCATTCTTCCCATTCAGACATAACGCTGGCCACAGTAGACAACTTTGCATTCATAAGCTTAGCTGTTACGCTAAGATGCACAACGCCCTCCTCTTTAACCATTGGTTTTTTCAGGGGCTTTCCACAGCCCTACTATCCTGCTTCCAGACACAGATCCCTGCCTCCGCAGTGGAGCGATTCTGTCGCTATTAGAAGTCACAAGGACAGCTCCAACGCATGCAGTAATAGCTTCTGCTTTTCAGACTGTGACTCAAAGGAGGAACGCCATCCCCCTCAAAAAGCCTTCCAGCTGAGAGCATGGGCTAGAGATTTGTTTGCTCTTTGCCAGCAGTGGCTTTGACATCACACATGCCGTGTTCGGCAATTTTGGATTGTATTTCATATCTTTCTTGCGCCTCGGAACTCCTCCTGGTTCCTAATCAGCGGAGGAAGTGAATACGTTTTTGACAGGGATGGCCCCATACCTTTATAAAGAAAATATCCTCAGAGGTGCATGGGAACAATGGTACAGAGTAAGGGTGATTTGGGCCCTCCTGCTTTCGCTTCCTTCCCCGTCTCTCAGGGCGCTCTGGCCCTTTGGCCTGGCTGCAAACTCCCGTCGACTCTTATCCAGTGGTGTGATTACAGGAGAGCCTCCTGACCTTGAAATAGATTAGGCTCTCTCCGAAAATTGTCTTAGGTCGATCCTTATGTCACTTTACTAGGGGGGTAGGGGAGGGGGGAGTCGAGAGGCGGTGGTTAATGGAGGCGGCAAGGGGGCGCACAGCTCTGATGGAGTCCCTAACATCAAAGCCCTCCAGCCTCCAAGTGTAAGGCAGCATTGGAGGTAATCAAGATGAGAAGGTAATGCGCGCTGCAAAATAATTACCGGCTTTTCCTGCGAAGAGTTAGCAATCAGAGCTCTGAACCTATTGCTCCGAAACAGGCTGAATAACGTCCTGGCCGGGGATGAGACACAGCTGAAGGTTACTGGCACAGAGGCGCGCTAGATTATTTGGAGTTTTAAATGCATAATGAGAAGCCCAAGTTATTTTGTTTATTTTTTTTAGTTTGTCTTTTGGGTTTTTCAATGAATAAGCAACAAAGCAATAAAATTTGTCTTAATTTATGCCGATTTGTAGTCTAGATTTAAATAATGGATCTATATCAAAACAGCTTTGATCTCTGGAGCATAATAGACAAAACTGAGAAAATAGGCCGTGCCGGAGTACTGGATTTGTAAGACGCATTTATTTAGTCATCTCTACTATGATATGAGTGAGTCAATGGAATCGCGCTGACTCGTGGACCCGTTAATTCTCAGTAAGTCCAGCCTCCTTCTCCCAGGACCTCCGCGTTTATGCACGTGTGACTGTCCGATCCCCATCAGGCCGGCAGTGACACGCCGCCTGAACATATTCTTGTTCACAGGAGGAGGAGCTGAGGAAGAGCGGCGAGGCAAAGTATGCACACTTGAGCAACGATCTCCACGTTTTAATTGAAGTCTTCGCCCCACCTGGAGAGGCCTATTCCCGAATGAGCCATGCCTTGGAGGAGATTAAGAAATTCCTCGTTCCAGTAAGTCAACTCATACGATTAAATTCTCTGTGGTTCTATGGTAGGTAATTATGTGTAGACCAGGATGTTTTTTATTTTTTATTTTTCCTGTACAGCCCTGTGTTGTGGTTTGCTTTTAAATATATTAATATTAATTTAAAAGTGTTTGACACATAATTAAAACTTCTGAAGAGGGACAGTTTAGAGGATAAATAAATGACAAAGTGCATTATGGACCATGTGGATTTCTGATTAAAATAAAATAAAATATTAGCTTATTCCAACAGCAGAGGGACAGCCGCAATATCTAAAGTGTATCATTATGAAAGTGTAGCTTCCAGATTTATTTGGCCTTATAGAGCACTGCCACGGGTACATGTGAACGGATGCTACGACAGCTGCACACTGTGCACCTGACTGTTTCAACACACGACCGGCTATTGGAAAGCGCAGAGCAGAACTTCTGACTTTCGCACGTCCTTGTTGTGCTTTGTATTGCTGCGTTGTTTCACAGCCAGGACTGCAACTCTCGGCACAATTAACAAGTACAGTATGGAGAGGCTTCCGGGACAGCCAGTCTCAAGGCGTAGAGCAGTTACCAGTAATTAATGTGCACACAGCTTCAGCGCGTCAACACTGTAAATATTAACGGAGCCTCCAAACAAGTGTGCTGGTCCCTCAGGTGATAGTAATGCAATGTGAGTGTCCTTGTGATGTTGCTCATGCTCAGTTTCTTATGGGGATCTGCAGTGAGGCGGGGCCACGAACAGCTAGTTGTTTAAAGCAGGTTGTACTCGCCAGTTCAAACCATGGTCTGGTAAACAGCGATGGACCTCAGATGAAGGAATGCTCGTACCTGGGTTGTTTTGACGCATCAGATTTATTTAAAAGTTAAATGACTTCAGCTTTCCATCCCATTTCACTTAATTCTGCAGTTAATCAATGCGTAGACTAGCTTCTTTGTAGGCTTTGTTAAAAAAAGGAGGTAACAGTGTATACTTACTGACATTTGCATATGTACTTTTTGTTATGCCAGCCAGACAATGTGACCCAGTTACATCTTGTTTCGTGTTTCTGGTGGACGTTATTGGTACATTAAATAGGACATAGTGTCTTCGTTGTTACATCTCGTGCTCTTATTCAATTTGTTGCTATGAATGGCAGGGGTTCTTATGGAAAATGGTCACAGGCAGAGCAATCAATCCCCAGACAAGCTAGGTTGGTAGCCATTTAGCTTAGTTTGAAAATTTAATGTAAAACTGCCTTTGATCTCGCAATCGCATTACACACTCGCCCCTGGTCTCTTCCCCCCCATTGACCTAAGCCTGCACAGATTTGATGTGGCGCGGTTGGTCAATTGCAACTCCAGAGGGGTGGTCCCCGTGCTGAAGCCTAATGTTCTTCCGACATCGCGTCAACATGATAACGTGGCCGCTGCGTGCCAGCCGGGGAGCGACCCGTTTCCCGTGCGGCACGCTCCTCCTTTCTGCCGGGCTGCGATGGCGGAGGCCGAGGAAAGCCTATTATGCGTGCGAGACGCTGCTTCATCGCACTCTGCCAGCGGCCATCAGGAGAACAGTCATCCAGACGACATGGAACATTACCGGCAGATGCTGCCGTGTTTTACTCATCCGCAGCGCCGCTTGCAAAAGAGTCATTAGTGTGGGAGCTGCTAGCCGAATCTCCCTGCAGTCCTGTTCACTTTCAGGCAGGCAGAAATGAGAACGCGTTGGGAGCGCTGGCAACCGAGAGTTTTGCACCTCTGTTTTTTTTTGTTTTTTTAATCTGCATTTCGAGCATGCTGCGTTTTTTTTTTCACACCGTTGCCTGGGCGAGGTTATGTGTGCCTCGTTTTGTGGCACGTCTGCAGTTAGTTATGTCAATATCAAATCTGACCCGTTGACACCAATTTTGTACAGTGCATTGTTTTCCCTTTCTCATATTGGCCACACTTTGACTGTTCATTATGCACGCAGCATCACGTTGGAAGCAAGGCTACTTTATAATTAATCAATCAAAATTGGTTACAATGTGCAGTTGTGTAAACACAATGTATTATTTAAATCATAACATGGTAGTAAACATCAATCGTCACGTTTGGCCGTAGAAAACAATTTCAACATGGGGTTAATGGCCTGATAAACACAAAATAATTAACAACTCAGGCAATTACTACAGCAATATATTATTCAGTGATATTTGTGCATAGTTGCTGATCAAGCAGGATTTTCCAAACAAAAACCACTTGTGCAAGTATGCAAAGTAAATTAGTAACACAGGAGAGACGCTTTAAAAGAATGCCACGTCAGCTCATAGAAGAGTGCATTACGCTTACTGCCAAAACAGTTTTTTTACATAATCAATAAATAAAGCTGAACTGGCCTAAACCTTTTATAATTTACTATAATTACGTATGTTGAAAGCAGCACCATTATATTCCAATCAAAGACTCATTCTTTCTTCTTTTTTGGCCTGAAAATGCAATCATTAGGACAGCATATGTCTAAATTAAAATTGATTAATGGTGTTTGTGCTAATTTTGTTTTAAACTTTTACTTAAATGACCTCTATTTTATGCTTATGGATTTTCAATTTTTTTTTTTACCCCAGCTTGCTATGTCAAACTAAATTAAATTTAAGTAAATTAGATTAAACTTTCTAAAGAAGTTAGGAGATCGCTAACATTTATGTTGAAACCACTTATGGAGCACAAATGCCCTGCTATCCAACAAATGGTTGTGTGTCAAGTTGCTTTAAAGTTCCATTCACCTGGATGAGACCCCTGGCTACTGTGCGGCGTCAGTCAGACAGCTGGACCTGTGTGTTGATTGCTGCAAGTTCCAATTCTAGGACGGGGCCAGCTGTTGTATCCTTAGGCAAGCTATTGAACGAGAATTGTTTCTGCTAAAATCCTGTTGTAAAAATAAGCCAACTGTTAAATTGTTAACTATGTAAAAAGGGTAAAGGAGCCTGCTAAGGATTGTGGTGATTTAGGATCTTTAAGGAAACATGGCAGAAAAAAAGGAAAAACTTGCAAACCACGCACAGTCTAGAGTCAAACTAAAAACTTACTAGACGCCAACAACCATTTCCTACTATCTAGAAAACACAGTCAAGCATTTTCGATATCATGAAGTCTGGACTTTTACTTCATATTGAATGCAATCATTCTCTTCTGCCTGTGCCATTCTAACTCTATGCCACTTCTTCAGGGTACAATTTGAAATTCAAGAAGTCCACTTGGACACACCCACAGCCAGGACCTCATTGTGCACCTGAGCGTGGTTGTGTTGATTGAACCACGCTCTGGTGCTTGTAATTAAGAGGCTCTGAAAGGTGGCCGTGGCTTTGGTTGTTGTATAATTTCAATAGTTTAAATAGTTTTAAAAGCTGTGTTGTTCTTTTTTGGATTTCTTTACAATGGGTGTTTTTATTTAAAAAAAATTCTATTTATTTTAAGCTAAATGGACATTTTAAATGCTAAAGATACTGAACGAAAGTTGTGAAAGAACCCTCCACTCCCCTATGTCTGACTGCTCCTGAACCGAGCAAGTCTTGATGCGCTACAAAGGTCATAACTGGAAGATTGAACAAATCAAATGATCAGCATAACTTCAAAAACTACTAACCCCCACCCCCCTTCCAATCCGTCTTGATGACATCATAAACATCTGTTGGTTCACTAAAGCAAACTTCCCTTAATTAAAGCATATCACTTTTGTTAATTTAACAGAAAATCTTGCTGACCTGACCATTGAGAGATTCTTATTAACAGCAGTGTTTCTGCATTTTATGCAGGGTAAAACATAACAGTTCTTATTTGCGAGAACCTGTTGGTGTGATTGCAGTTATAAATTTGATAAATCCAACATCATATAAATATCCAAACCAGTCTTAAAATAACATTTCTAAAAATTACATTCTGTCTGATCACGCCTTCATATCCAAGCCATGTATGCTGTGTCTTCAATGTTTGTTGTGGCTAAAAATAGGTTTTGCAAGTTACGTCCACAAGAGAAAGCTGTTTATTCAATCAGCCTAATAGGTCAGGAGGTCAGGCAGAAATCCCACCCAAAAAAAAAGACGAATTATTCACAGATGCTTCCGATCACACCTACTTTTTAAATTAAAATGATTTTGTTCATGGAAAAATACTTAGGTTGCAGAGGAATAACATTTAATTTCCATTTCCTGACCAGCAAAAGCACTTTGTTTAAAAAAATGTTTTTTAAATTAATTAGTTAAAATTATTCATTCATTAATAAAGATATTAATTTAGATAATTGTGTGCCGTGTGAAGCCCTGCTTCAATAATTAATAGGTTTTTGATTGTTGCAAAAATCTAGCTACATTTAAACTGATCAGCATTGCGAGTGCAAAATTAGTTATCATTAAAAGTTAAAATTCAAAGGTTATAATAACTACTGCTGCTAAAAGTTGTACAGAGAGGACTTAAATTATACAATGCTTGTGTCCTTGGATTAGAATTAGCACTAGTCCTCACAAAGTAATAATAAAAAAATATATATATATG
>JAOVYW010070233.1:0-20857 GCA_025775045.1 Hiodon tergisus
CCCGCCTGCCCCCCCCCCCCCCCCCCCTCCCAGTTTCTTTTCTTGGATAAAAAAAGTTCACATGTATGAATGCACACTCCTCTTCATGGTATGTTCTAATTTACCAAGTGGCTTATGTCTGATCAATGAGAGCAGGTGTTCATAAAACGCTATGTAAGAGATGAGCAGCATATGACATTATCAAGATCTCCTAGAAGATACATACTAGTACTGAACGGCTACTACGATGGAACCTAACTCACACCCTTAATTATACATAGCTGCCGTATGACAATATGTGATGATGGCATGTTCTACTTCTTTCCCAGTGCTTTTATGTAATAATTGCTTCCAAGCTGCCTCTACCAACATACATTTCAATACAATCAATGATAAATACAGGACTTCAATTTAGCTAATCACATGACACTCTTCATGGTAAGAAATTCACTTAATACTTTACTGAACTGAACAAAACTAAATATAGTTTTTTGGACACAATGTTCTCATTAAGGATCAATCATTTGATCGTTAGAACTTAGGATATCCTTTGTTATATCCTACCTAATCCTCGTAACTCTAACGCTGCATTGGGAGTGCAGACATAGATTAATCCCTTTTCCTTTTTCTAAGACAACGTTCCTAGTAGCACCTTCAGTTTCTCGTCAGTTTTTTCATTGTCTTGCTGGTAAGTTCAGCTTCCTGTATCTTCTCACTTTATTGAAAAAACAGCATCAGACAGCTATAAAAGCCACTGGTACTATCTTTGTACCGTTTATCCAAATAAAATCAATGATGAATGTGTAAAGGACTCTTCAAGTGGTAAGAGTATGTGTGATCCTAAATTGAGATTCTGTAATTTTAAGAGGTCTATTTGAGGTAGATTTGAATGTTAGATTCAATGATGGTTTTTGCTAAATGTGTTCACGTGCAGTTTTGACAGTCATCACCAGGTGGGGCTGTGTTATTTATGCATGTAAGTCTTCTAACATACTTCAAAAACATTCCAACTCCATTGCTGGGCTTTGTGCAATTCTGAAATTGGGATACATTTGAAAAGGTAAATATTAGATGCATAAATCCAATGAGGGCATGTTAAGGAAATTGTGCTTTAGATTTGGAAGTCTGTTGGTTCAGCTTGCTTACCCATTTAGTCTTGGCCCTATTATTTCATTATGTGATTCCATAAGTGATTTCCAGTCTGAAAGCTACCTCATGATCAAGTTGTTTTTTTTTACAATTAATTGCATTAAGTGCTTTAAATAATATATATTGAAAAATATCATAATAAAGTCAGTATAATATGCATTTAATTTTTTTTAGCAACAAAGAAATTAAAGTTCATACCAGCACAGCGTATGAAAAATAATTTGCCTGACGGTTATACTGTCCAAAGTTGTAGTGAATTGGGAATTACCTTAAACCGTGCCATCTGCTTGAACTCATTGCTAAGCATTGTCCGTCTCTTTTGGCATGATCACGCGGATACAAAATGAATGTCTGGCACGGTGTCACTGTTTACGAATAGCGGATTTTATAAGTAAGTAGGTAAGGGATAAACTTGGAACAGATTTTGGAAAGAGCAACATATAAGAATGTTCAATTAGCTCAGGTGTAAGGCCATGCTCTCTCTTTCTTTCTGTCTAATGTCTCGAAGGCGTTGCTTGGAGACCGACAATAGATGACGCTACTGCATGTTTAGTGTGACCTCCGACAATGATCAGTCCAGCAATTGCATCCAACTCTGCATAAATAGCAATATCTTTGTTTTAATTTCACTTAGGGATGACCTTCACCCTTGACTTGTCTCCTACATGCTGTGAGTTTAATAGCCCGGAAAATAGTTTTTCTTTCAACTTGATATGTGCATTAGCTTATATTTCCCCCAAGGTGATCATAGGTGTGAATTTGTTTCGTAGAGTGTGTTTGAGGTTCCAGGATATGCAGTCCAGCAGGGCGTTAGGTACGGCATCAGATTAATGCCAAAAGTCTTGAACTCTTAATTCACAGTCCGTGCTCGTAAGACATAAGCTTTTCTGCTCGTGTTCTGTACCTGTCATCCCGTCCAAATTCATGGAATTAAAGGGTTTGACTCGTAAACTTAAATCAAATTCATTTGTAATTTTTAAATTCTTATTGAAGGCTCTTTTTTTCATGCCTATTTGATAATGAGTAAATATGAATTTCAAAATGCTTAAGTAGCTGCATATGACACATGATGGCATTCTGTCAAGCAAAACTTTGCTGTCTTATGGAAGGAGCCCTATGTGGTTATGGATAATTATTGATTTGGTATGGGAAAAGGCTTGTTGAACTGATTTTATTGCTACTAATATGGATTTATGAGTGCTGCAGTTTAATTGCACGTGTCGTTATTGGTCTGGGAGAAAGTTGACCCAAAAGAAAGTTTTGTCCGCTTTCAGAAAAGGTCAGACAGCAGCTGCATGTGACCTGACTCCTTAACTAAGGTTCCTGCTGTCTCAGGAAGAAGTACGGATTTCCCCCACTCAAAATTTAAATTTGCAGATGCAATTATAGGTCAGATCTATTATTCAACACCCTTGCCATTCTCTGTGCACTTTTGAAGTATATTTTTTTCTCTACGTCTCACTCCTTAATTACTCTCACTGCTGAAAAATGAATATTGATTCAGTCCTCTGTTTAGTCTGCTGATGCTTCAAAACAAGGCACTTTCTCTTCAGTGATCTCATGGTGAGGGTGTATATTGTTTTGGTTTACTTGAAATGTCAAGTTTAACCAACACTGCTATTTACAGCTCAGTTTTAAGAAAGGAAGATCAGTTTTGTGTCAGTTAAGCAAATCATGAATACCAGCATCAAATACTGAAGGTTATAAAGGTAGGAAGTGCTCAGTATGCATTTAATGCTGCAGGTCAGTCAGTCAATGCTTCAGGTCAAAGATCAGGATTGTGGTCGGCGGTGTCTGCTAATTAAAAAAAATAAATAATTTGGACCTTCAATTATGCAGCAGTACTGGCATTGTCACAGTCCGAATGAAAGGGGACCACCCGAACTACGGTCTTGATTGTTTGGTGCGCACTAGAGTACAGATGGTGTTCACAAGTGTCCAAACGAGCCGGTAAAAAATAGACCCGACCAAACGATGTAGGTGTGAAAGTGCCCCAAGACCATATCTGGGCAAATACTCTGAATTGGCAGGGTGACATGCTTCTTGCAAAATGGTATAGAGAAGAGCACATGACTTATTTTGAACTGTCAGTGCATCGCGTATAATTTTTTTGTGTGGATATAGCTTTGAGACGCCGTCCTTTCTTGTACTATCCCTGCCCGGATGAAAATATGTTAGTCTATTGAAGGGGCTGCTTGTGCTTCTGCAATAACAAACACCACTTCCACTCTTAGAACCAAAGACTGGTTTCGATAAGTGTGGAAAAAAGCCATGTTAGTTTGTTCCAGTGTGACGTCTCTGCCTTTCCCTTTTAGGATTCCCAGCTGCCCGTGTGTGTGTGTGTGTGTTGCTGTTCTTGTTTTCTTGTCTTGGCTTTGATGTTTAAAGAGCAGTTTTTTCGGAGCATGCAGGTCTGTGTTTTTGTTTAAAATGAATGGTTTCTCAAATATAGAGTTAAAATGAGCTGTCCTGAGAGAGCAATGTCTGAAGACCATATTAAAAGAATGGGAAAAGTGGCCAATTTGGTATTCTGTTGGACATGATTTCCCCCTCCCCGATTGCCAATAATTTGTATGAAGCACTGCATTCATTTCCCTTGGTGGTATGTTACAGCTGGAAAAATAGTTTTCTGCTTTTCCCAGGCCACCCAGTGCCTGTGTCCCACTGCTCTGTACACTGAGCGCCACCGCAGGCTGGCCTTGGAGCTGTCCTCAGTCAGTCAACCCTTCTTTTAATCTACTTGTGGATTTATGAATTCAAGGGGGAAATCATAAACCACAATTAGATCAGTTACGACACTAGTTTTTCTAAAGTAATAGTGGTCACATATGCGGTCGCTGGTTGTTTTGTAGTTTTAGCTGGAAAACAGGTATTGGTAATCGCAGGCACAATACTGCGGTGAACCTAAGGGGACGTGGAAGGCATAATCGTTCCATAGGATGTCCCAAGAGTCTCTGTCACCTTGGTGTAGAGACTTTTTTTCCACCATGTCTTCCAGCTCCTTCTTTTTCTTCTCATCTTCCTCCTCACCGTCTCCTCCCCCTAGGCAAAGGAAGAGAAGGGACAGGTGGGACCAGATGAGCGTTCTTTTTGAGTGGCAGCAGACCTCTATCTAAAACCAAGGGAAGCAGTTTGAAGTCTGCCACTCCTCTGGTTGTGGCTGTTCAGCCAGCCCCGGTGCCTTCCACCATCCCCTGTGCTCTGTCCACCTCTTTTGAGACTGAGGCACAAGACAAGCGCTCCCCAGTGGTGGCTAAGTTCTGAAGGAGCTCATGCCCCTGATACCCCTCAGCCCCTCAGCCCCTCAGCCCCTCAGCCCCTCAGCCCCTCAGCCCCTCAGCCCCTCAGGCCCTCAGCTCAAGGTGGTCATTGACGGGAGCTGGGGGATCTCCAGCCAATCATGCGAAAACTACTTAAATGAGTGAAAGATATCCGTTAAGCGTTGGGCAAGAACTTAACAGCCCCTGTAGCCACAAGCTGCTAACTAGGAAAAGTTGTTTGCAGACAAGATGGCACTCCTTGACGTGGTGTTCACGCCGAGCCATTCTTTCGGTTTGGCGGTGGATGATCTTCTACAGTGCTCATGGATGGTTAGAGAGTCAACAAAGGCCAAACTAAACAGCCAGCCTCAGGCAAGTTCTATATCATGCAGCTTCTCTCCCAAGCTCCTGCATCTCTAGTGCATGGAATCAGGCCACATTACGGCTTAAAGTTACCAGGGTCCTTAACTACCTGGAAAATTGGCTCATATGCGCTGAGTAACCGAGCACCTCTCCAGGCTGGGCCTGAGAGTTAACGCTACTCGTCCTTGCTCTCTACTCTGTCGGACGACAGAATGGTGCGGTTCACAGCTTGCCAGGAGCTGGTTCAGCTTGGGAGAGCTCTTCCGTGGTGATTTTCCAGAGACTTCTGGGAGTATCATCACAGTCCTCCTTATAGGGCCTCCCTACAGGCATGGTTAAACAGTTCAATGTGGTTCCTCAGCCCATGTTGCATCGCAACTGCATGATCTTGGTTTGCCTGAACTGCCTTGGAAACAACCTTATGCCTTGCTGTGGTAATGAGAAACAAATGATCACCATGGATGCCTTCAGTTATGGTTGGAATGGTATAGAATGATGTTTGTGCAGGGTGAATGGGGGCCTCTGTGGTACAACTGGATGGTAGTGCTAATGCATTGCCCCCTCGGCTTCTTAATTAAAAAGAGATGCAGGGTGTCTGGCCATAGATGCGTTTGCACAGTGCTGGTTTGTATGCGTTTCCACCAGTAGCATTCCTGGAGAAGATCTGATCTGATCTGAGAGGAACGGGCCTGGGTTTTGTTGGTAGTGCCCCGTTGGCCGAGGCGAGCGTTGTTTGCATCTTTAGAGCTCAGGTGTGGGCTTCCGTGGGAACTCGCTTGTTGCCCTGACCTTCTCATTCAGTCTCGGGCCACAATTTGGCAACACAACTTGTCCAGCCTGCAGCTGTGGGTAGGGTCCCTGAAAGGCTCCGGTTAGGCCGTAAGGGCCTTTCTGACAGGGTGATTGACACCTTATAGAAGGCACTTTTCATGCTGTAACCTTTCCTAAAATGCATTTTTTTTTTTTACATTTATTATAGAAAAATAAGATGCACTTATGTTGTGATCCACTGTTGCCTACGTTGCCAACACGGAAAATGTCAGACCATAAATGTACACTCAGGAAACATTTAGTTAAATTTTATTTTTAATATAAAAATATAAGAATATGAACATTTTACACAGTGCACTCTCATATTTCCTTAGGAATCTCTTCAGTATCTGTTAAGGGAACTCTTTAGCTTGTTTTCATACAAAGTGAAGGTATTTCAAAACAAAAGTGCAGAAATTAATTATACTTATGTTTTATACTATAATTATATATATTATACAAGTCTCCTGATGTCAGTTCAGCGCATGTAGTTTTTAAAGAAGTAACAAGCAATCATTTCTATATTCAACAGTCAGATTAACCCAGGTTGACTGGTTTTCCATGACAGCTACCGTCAATAGGCATGTCTTTCCCTCCACAGTAAAATTGTCTACGTCCGACATAAATAAATATCTTTTTAATTTAATATTAATGACCTGTATTAGGTAAAAGGTGTGACTTTTTTGTGATCATTTGATCATCACTATAAGCCTATATGTTTATGTATGAAGTGAGACCTCTTTTTTGTGTTGCCTGTACATTTTCCAAAAGTCTGATACAAAAAAACGGCAATTTCAGTTTTATTTTTAGGGAAATCCAGCACATATTGTGGTATATAACAGCTTTAGTAAACCAGTAAAATGCTGGTGACAACTGTAGGACCATTTCATTAACACCCAACACAGTCTTTATTAAAAAGGCCCAGTCAATATTGGATTATATTGAATGGTCTTTGAGAGAATATTGTTTAATAAGTATATAAGTAACTTAAATTCACTTTGACATATATTGTTTCAGCTACGCATCCGCTGTGAAATAATTTGCTGCCGTATGATTAAATTTAAGATAAATTGATAAAAATCTCAGGCAAACTGACGTCCTGATCCTCGGTAGAAGTTTAATGTGGAAATCACTTTACAGAAAATGACCAAAGTCAGATAGTAGCTTCAGTGTTTTACTAATCTCACATGGATCCGGATGTCCTGGCGTGACCATACAGGCAGACGATTGAGTCCATTAAAGATTTAACACCACCGTCCTGCTTTGAACTTCTGTTTGCCTGACCTCGTTATCTAGCGGTTTTTCCAAATGTCATGTTTACAATGATGGATAAAGGCTTCTTTATACGAGACATTTGTTTTATGTGTTAGGCTGCTCATGTTATGTTGTTGTAATGCATTTCTTTTTAGCTCATCCATTTTGGACATCCCTGTTATTCATTTGAGCTCTTTGTATGTTTGTTAGCCTGTTTAACAACAGACGCTGCACTAAAGTTGGAAGTTTCAGGTCTAAGTGCTCATTCCATTCTTTGTTTGGCACGGTCTGGGAAAATATCACTCTGTTTTGTAGTAGTGAATTTGTTTCCAACAACAAATGATGGCTATTTTAAGACCTCGGTTGAGATTATGGCCGATGAGTGGAATTTCATGAGCCCTATTTTCGGAGAATGTATTTGTTTGCTGTTGAATAGATATACTTTCCCCTTAACCCACTGATTAATAATGACCGTAATGGTTTCTCTTTTGTTTTGTGAGGAACAAAAATGTTCTGCCTTGTGCCCAGATAACTTACAAAGTTTCCCTACTGGGGTTGGTTAACTTTTTTAAGTCTTTGTAATAGAAATTGACATATCTTATTGGCCAGGTTTGTCCTACAATAAATTAGATTGATATCCCATTGTAAACCTAACTATTGCACTGCAAACTTGAATTTGATAAGCTATTATGGAAAGTGAATGAACATAACTTTTTTTATGTGTGTTGTTTTTATTATTTGTATTATTATCACTGGGGACATTTAAAGGATCTAGTAGAAAACAAATCCAACAAATTTTCTTTGTTCTTAACAGTGAAAGTAGGTTCCAAGAGTGTTCTTGCTTTTAAAATTTATTTCAGTAATTAACATGGAAAATCAAAACTCCATCCTAATCAGTTTTTTCACTTGAAACCATGTAAAAAATAAAAGCTAAAAAAACAATAATCTATTCAGCTCATTATAATACAGCGCTAGACATAGATACAGAGTCTTTTTAAAAAACAATTTCAAACACAAAAAGAGTAGCTTCCTGTACTTCCCTTTGGATTACGATCACAGTCTTAATCAGACATGCCTTGCTGGACAGCAGGCCACAGCTCAGCGTCTGATTGCCTACAGTTAATTAGAAGCTTTTTTTTTTTTTATCTAAGCAGGATGGAGGAATTGAAGACTTCTCAAGTTATCCCACTTTACAGTTACCAGAGTTCCCCCCCCACTCACTGCAGATGTTCTTTTCCACATTACCGCGCCTCCACTTCCTCCATAACCTTTCTTGGGGTTTCCAGGCGTTTCAGTGGCAGGTGGCTGCGGTTACACCTCGGACACCTCATTCCTAATGGAGATTTGTAAATCCAGAGTCTGCTGACAGAATCGGTAGAGCACCGACCAGCCGGCCTTTCGTTTGATGAAGAGCCGCAGCTTGTCCCGGAAGGTCTCCCCCAGGAAGCTGTAGATGATGGGGTTGAGGCAGCTGTTGGAGAAGGCGGCCAGGTTGACGATGTGACCCGTCAGCGGGTAGTCATGCCACAGTGTGGCGGCGCTGCGCTTGGAAGGGTCGGCAGTGCCCTGCAGCAACTGGATGCTGATGAAGACGTTCTCGGGCAGCCAGCAGATGAAGAAGACCAGTACCGCCACCACCAGCATGCGCAGGGCCTTCTGCCTCCTGGGCCACAGGCCCCGGTGCTTCTGAGCCCGCATGAGGACGCGCACGATGAGCGAGTAGCACAGGCCGATGACTGAGAAAGGCACCAGGAAGCCGATGGTCACCTCCAGCCACTGGATCTCGAAGACATTTGCGAAACAGAAGTGCACCTCGCCGGTGTGCTGCGTCTGCACAATGGCGAAGGGCAGCAGCGTGGCCAATAGGGAGGCCATCCAGATGAGGCCGCAGCTGAGCTTGGCGTGCTGCATGGTCCGCCGGGGGCTGCTGCTTAAGGAGCCGGCCAGGGCCACGTAGCGGTCGAAGCTCATCCACGTCAGGAAGAAGATGCTGCTGTACATGTTGACCTGGAGGAAGAGCGACATGAAGGTGCAGAGGATGGCAATGTCGTAGTACTTCTCGCTCAGGTTGAAGACCTCGATCAGCGAGTCAGCCACCAAGATGAGGTCGGCCACAGCTAGGTTGACAAAGTACAGATCCGGTATGGTCATCTTTTCTCTGTGGTTGAGGTTGACCACCAAAATTAGGATGTTCCCAATGAAGCCAATGGGGAAAAGTAAGATTGTGTAGAGGCAAGAGAGAAAGAGACTGATGATGTAGTACTGGTAGGTATCTGTGCTCTCTGCCAGAGCAGTGGTATTGCAGTTTAACGAAACATTCAGTTGCTCTGTGCCATTCTCTGAAATTTTAATTGGAAAGCATGTGGGCAATTCCATACTGTTAGCTTTTCTTTTTTGTCCCTCTAAAAAACACGCATCTGCTTTCTTCGTCTACATCTTCCAGCCTTAAAAATCCCCAGGCTCCTTTGTAGAATGGGTCTCTCATCTAGGCAGAGTTTGCCCTCTGGTGCCAGTTTATGGGTTCTTTGGTCCCATTTTGCCAGTTATGGCTTATCTGTTTATAAAAGGACAGAACGCTCTGATGAGAAGCACCTCCATGGTTTGATTTGGTCTTACTTTCAATGACATGCCTGACCCACCCCATCCATGCTGCTTGAATGGCGGAACCTGAATTTGTGTCCCAGGGTGCCCTTTTTGGTAAATTTTTGCCTCTTTCTACCGGCTTTTCCACAAGTTCCGATGGCAGGCACAGTCTCCCCGAGTCCATTTGCCTGCTAATGCGCCCCGCTGTTGCCTAGGCAGCTGAGTGACACCTAAGTCCAAGAGAAGGGAGAAAAGTCATTGCAGGAAGGAAAGTTTATAGTCATAAAATTAAAAATGTATTTCCGCAGGTGTTTGCTTGGGTTGATGTTATTGTAATGCATATCTAATTTAATACATTTATCAAACAGTAATTTAGCGGGATAAGTCGCCTGGTGTTTCATATGTTTTTTTGGGGGGGTTTTTTTACACACGTATTAGAGTTTGTCTTGAATAATTTTACTTAGACTGAGATTTAGATTACTTTAATAATGTCCCTTTAGTTTGTAACAGAAGGATGAAAAAAATGCTATTTCAGATTCCTGTGTCCAAACCAATGAGTTTTTATTTTTTATGTTGGCTGGAAGGTCTAAACAATCTGCGAACTAAGATCAGCCTGCAAATGTGTTCCATCATGTCTGCAGAATTTGTACAAACAGCAGGTGAAGAGGCCAGTCGCGTTGACCACAGTAGCCTTTGCCACCGAAGTGGAAGTAGAAGTGTGTGTGTGTGTGTGTCTGGATCCAAAGCTGGTCCCTGGCGTAATTAAGGTGTTCGAGTATTCTGACATCTGCTTTTATTTGGCACGCCGGTCACATCACGACGGTGCCGCTTAAAATGCAAAACAGGAACTTAAATAGATTCATTGAAGAGTAGCTTATGAAATACCCACAGCCAGTTGTGTAAGAAGGCATTCTGTAAATATTATTGTTCTTCATTTAGTTATAAAACGGGTGATGTCTTGCAAATGAGAAATTTTAATGTTTCTTCATGGCAAAAGGAGTAATATTACAAATTAAACTCTGTGAAGACTTTTGCAGCACCATTCAGAATGTGCTTCTCTGTCCTTCTGTGGTCATATGCCTGTAGGGTGCCATTTTGGCTTGATATTCTGGAAACAGTAGTGAATTTACTGCCCTTGGTGGTGTTTATGAATAGGATCATTTTGTTTTGCTATTTTAGTATGAAATGTAAGTTATAGGTAAGTACTCAATTCAAGAGAATTAAATGAATAAATAAAATAATAAACTTTTGGCAGGATATAACCCAGATGCATTGTTATTTATTCAGCTTGTTTATAGTACATGAGTTAGGACACTCCGATTTTAAGTCTCTGCTCATTAAAAACGACTCTTTGATATCTAGGCACAGAACATTTTCAGTTTTTATTGCCTTATTTACACACATTAGTCCAGTTTGCTCTGTACACCTATTGATGCATTAATGGTTTCAGAACACCAAGTTTTTTTTTTTTCTAATCCTAATTTCACGATAAGTAAATATATGTAATGCTTCACGTATTAAATTTAGAATTATTGTTTTCAAGATTAGTATCAAAATAAGCTTATTTTTGTGAAATGGACAACAAAATGTTTTATGATGTTCACATAAATGCATTCATAATTTGTTGCTTTTTGTGATTTATGTCGTGTCTCATTAAATGCTAGACAATTCTTTTAATATTTGTATTTACGTATTTAAGATCATCAATATTTGAGAAGTTATGATGTAATAAATCCTGTTTAATTTAAGATTTAAGAGTGTGTCGTTTTAAATACTACTTAGAAACAAATCTGGTTTAAAGTGATTGAGTTAAAAATTTGTAATCTGATTAGAAGTGATGACTAATTTGTCTGCAAATGAAAGGACCTCAAATTCAAGCCTTTTATATTTTACTCATTCAAACGCAACATAAAATGTTCTTCTGATCAGCACCCAAAGTGAATTACGCTGAAGGGAACAATTCTTTAACTGACATAGGTTATGTAATCTTTCACAGTTAAAGGATGAGTCACCTGATTTAATTTTAAGCGTTCTGATCTTTATCACTTTCATAATAAAATGATGGCCATGAGGCATTGGGGATCTGACTGAGCTCTCGGCAGACTGAAATCAGACATCACGTTTGATTTCATACTAACAAGCAAATAACGGAAGATAGGAGATATACTAGTCGGAGAGCAGCGATTTAGTCTTTTCCATGCCATCCGAACAGCCCTGTTACAATCAAACTTGTCTATAAGGCTTAAAACTAAGTCAAATCTGGAGAAACTTTAAATGTGTAGCAGTAAAAAATAAGTATGTATTCTGAAACATTTTTGTTTGCTAAAAATATTTAGTTTTGGCCTTGTGAATAACTGATGAATGTGCTCACTCAAACGCAGACATTTCGAATCCAGCTCGTGTCATTCGCTGGTTGTGACCGGGAGTGCACCGCAGAGGCACACGATTGGCTGGGGTGTGTTAAGTAGGCTGGGCTTCTCACAACTCATCCCTAATGAGCGTCTCCTACAGGCGCCTGTAGGGTTACAGTGCCATCTAGAGGAATGTGCTCTCCTCAAATTAGCGCTGAAGCTCTAGCACAGGTTGTGTAGCCTGCAGTGTGGAAAAGGAGGCTAGTCATGGGTTTGTGGTGGTGAGCCGAGATGTATTGGCACAAATGCAAAAATCTATTATTGGTGAGCACAAACGGTTTTTAATTTTTTATAAATTAAGCATTAATCTGGTTTAAAAAATGCAACCCCCGATACACAAAATGTTTAATTCAAAGAAAAGGGATAGACGGAAATCTGAGATAATGGTGGCGCTAGAAGTCATTGATATGAAGACAAGACTAAGTATGTCATCGGTGTCAAGGGAATGAAGCGATGTAAATGACATGCCAATTTAGAACAAATAAAATGGGTGAACCGGTAAATGTGCTCTCGACCTCAGGTGACGATCCCCGGGGGTTGCCCGTTCAGATCTCAATCATGTCGCTGCGGAATGTGACCGAGAGCGCCAGCTGGCGCAACGCCGTCCAGGGTGTGACCGTACGTGTTGTCTCTGGGCCTCGCTAAACGCCGTTCCCTGCCAGAATGTGTACACTCGCTGAAGTTTTCCTTTCCTCCAGTCGGTGCTGAACCTGACATGTGTCGAGTGACCAATAGCTTGAAGAACGTGTTGATTTCTTGCTCAAGCTCCAAGTCTCTCCTGATGCATGAGGATCAGCTGAGAAACTATTAGTGTGGATTGGCTGAGAACAGGTGATGAAGGATAATATAGTGAGGTAGTCCTTTGAAAAGGGATTCATTTCTATGATTAAAAAACTGTGATGAGGTGGTACTCTAGATTGAAATGGAATGGAATGTGGGTTATCACAAAATAGCATGCTGTACCTTAACATTTAAATTTAAAAAAAGTATTTATTTATTTTAACAAAATATTGATACACTAGGCATTTTAACTCGAATTACCACTTTATTGCATTCATGCAAATGTATAATGTACTTGTGTAATCTTTGTTTTTTCATTTTTGTGTTTTTCGGTTTTTAAATACTAATCTTTTATGACTAGTTTGCTAGTAAGTGTGAATCAACTTAAATATTTCCAATGGCAATGATTATGGGTTGAAATAGTTTTTAGGTAGAAAACACTGTGGCAAATGGCTAATAAGTACACAATTACCCTGACTCCTCTGAGAGAAAGTTATTGTTTAGGCAAGGTTAGAGTTTACCACTCTTTCTTAAGTTCAGATGGGAGAAGGCCTGAATATCAGAATTATTAACTGATCCTTAATGATCTGTTAAGACAACCTGGCATTTGTCTAAACCTATCGAAAAAGACGTTTGAAGTCTTGCGGCTTCCTATAATTTTTGAGGCTTGAATTTTGTGCATTGAGATATTTTTGATTTGACCAAATTCCACATCTGATATAAATGTGACTCTTGAAAAGCATATCACCGGAGAACAGTATAAGGAAACCCTTACTTCTCTGGCAAGTGCTTGGGAGTTGATCCTCTCCTCTCTTCCAGTGCAGGAGTCAGTAAAGTGCCATAGGTTTGTAATCCCCATCGCTGAGAGGACGGCCACTGAGCTCCTGTTCTCTGCCCTCTGTGGCCCTGTGCTCTCCAGTGCGCTCTGTGCCGTACAGGCGAGACGTGCATCCACCAGCGAGTGACGGAGAAGCCTCCTTCCCTCCTGATGCCTGCTGCATTTGTGACAGCGTTTGGTCTGTCACCACTCTACCTCCCCCCTCCTCCCTCAGTATCCCTGGAGACTCAGTATGAGCGGGGCAGGACCTAGGCTCTTATTAGAAAATGTTTTGTGTGTGAACGTAAGGTTTTGCCTGCTGGACGTTTAAGGATAGAACTCGTCAAATATTTATGCATCAGTTTACTTCATTACAAGTATCCGTTTATCACAGTAGTGTTGACCTACATTATAAAATGATGCACTTTGGGTGTACGATTTGTTGCCGTGTTGTCCATTTGAAATGTACTGTACTGTGCTTGCTACAGCTGATGCCTTTAGGGAAATCGGCACGGCACCTATTCTTCTTGAAGATGTTGAGCAGGACCGTGTGATCATTTGATCAAGGTCCCAAGTTAAACTTAGTTTTATTTGTGGGACCTTCTCGTCTGCATGACTTAATCGCGATCTCGTAACAATGTTAGGTTCTATCATTGGATAATGATGAGACATATGAGGCTCTTCCTCCACAGAGATGCACTGTGTGTGTGTTGGAATAATCCGGTTAGAATTGAACCGCGCCGGCGTACTTTTAACACACATTTTTACAGTGTGTCATCCCCCCCCGACGCTTGCTTCCACTACGTTTAAAGGAAAGACTCGGTTTTTTACACGCTGAATTAATGCTCCAGAAGTAAATTGGGTGAATTGCATGATCTTTAGGGAGGTTTCCTACTTTTGGTTCACTTGTGTGCCAGCGGCATTGGTTATATATGGTCGTATAAATCCAGAGGTGGGCAGTAGTCCTAACCGGGATGTTTCCGGTTTAGGCCTTTTGAACTGTCGGCTGTGCACAGTGCTTAGGAGCCTAAACTGGTGAGTCAGACAGGTCTTCATTAATCTGTGGACTGCTATTAGCGGCTGGCGTTGTGCAGGCTTTTCATCAACATTGACGCACGCTCGGGTCAGAGAGTGCCAGGAAAGGGAATCTTAAACGGCTCCAATCTGTTATGTGTCCTCCTCCAGCCTGTGTTCTAAGTCCGGGACTTTGTCCTCTCTGTGACAGTGTGCAGGGCCGCTTTTGCGCGGAGCTAGAGCTCGGCTGGCTAGAGTCCTCGATAAAGCGGTTCCCGTCTGACCGAGCCTCATCAACCTCAATTCTGTGCTCCATTTCTAGCTCTGGGTGCTGCGTATTTCTGACAGGATCTGAGAGACCTTTCTGTAAATCCACGCTCTGACTGAGAGCTGGCTTGGTGCAGTCGATGTGCTTCTGTCTCTTGGGACGCCATGACGTTTTGAAAATGTGTATTAAATACCTGGAGTTATGACTTATTGTTGAGTTATGAGTTTTTTTTCTTCTTCCCCCCAGCAGGAACATTCTGTGATATTTCACACAATAATCGGCTCTGACAGGGTGGAAATGCTTTTGCTGGATGTTTCAGAAAGCATTGTTAAGATAAATTAGCCAAATTGGTTTTTGTCATATTTGTCTCGTGGGTTTTTTTTTTTTTTTTTGCCTCTCCTATACCTCAAGAATACACTAAAGCACTATGAGTGGTTCATATGTTCATGCTACGATTGAAAACTACCAGAACTGAAGAAAGTTTATCAATTCATGTCAGTGTGACAAGCAATGTTGTGATAAACTTTCATACCTACAACTAAGGACCTTGTCATCTTTGCTTAACCTTCACAGTGTTTATACAAAAAAAAAGGAAGGTCACTAGGAAACAGTCATGTTTTCACCAGCAGGTGGTTTAGATGTTTAAAGATATTGCGTTTTCAAATATGTTAAAACAAAAGTAAAGCAACAGTAGAGCAGAATTTTAATCAGCCGGCAACAATTGCTTCAAGACCCCATTGTAGTAGAGCTAAAATTCAGTATTGGACATGCGTTTCAGAACTAAAGCTGCAGATGTACTGTGCCCTCAAACCCGGTGTCTCCTTTTAGATGGTTGGCTGGTTTGAGGCTTCCCCCCAGTGCATAGATCTGCTTCTTCTCACCTCTGGCCACTTGGGGATGGAGCGTGATTATACCAACATCTATATATCACCACCTTGCTGGGACACCCAGGTTTTTAAAACCATCTGCATTAAAGTGAACCGCAGTAGTTCAATGCTAAAGGCAGTGTTTTTCAAACTCTGTGATGTATCATGTAACTTTTGTGCCGTATTTAACTTTATAATCAATAGGACTGCAATTAATAGTTTCTCAAAGTAATACTGATTATAGCTATGATATTCTTTTCTGGTGTAGTGGTTACGGTGACAGGCTTGTAACTGAAAGGTTCAAATCTGTTGAATCCTTGAGTTTCAATAAATAACCAGCTGTGTAAGTGGGTGAATGTGGAAATTGTAACAAAATCATCTGCTAAGTGGTTCTAAACTAAATGGTATGAATAAGCGCGCTTCGAACGTATGTGTGCTCGATCCTCGGGATTGGCCATCTGCAAGAACATTTCATCACGCTGGCTTTAGATGCTCGGTCCCTTAAACCTTCACCTTTCCCAGGAAACAAATATTCCTCCCGCCAACTCGGAAAACAAACAAAGGGGAGGGGAAAAACCATTGGAGAGAAATTCCATCCACGCTGTTTATATAAAGCAAAAGTCTTCAAACACTAGTTTTCAGTCTATTTCATCTGGCTCAGCGCCTTGCGTTTCTTTTTGTCCCATTACGGTTTCCAAGTAACACATGAAATGCTTAAATAGCTTTTTGTTTAGCACCTTTTTATGTCACATGGCCGATTACAGACACAAAGAATGGCATAGGTGCGTTCCATCTCTAGATTATCATTGGTAATTTGCTGCTAGTGTAATTCGTCCAAATTTGATAAATCGTTACTTGGGTTAAGCGTTAAAAACTGAGATTGAATTTTGCGCTAGGACTAGGCTAGACAAACATTTTAATGTCTTTTTTTTGTTTTTGTCAAAAACATTTACTTTATCTTTTGCATGCATTAGATAAGAGTAATACAGTTAGATGTAGCTCTCAAAGTGAAATAAAATTTTATTGCAGAAAAACATGTAGGTGATTATTTGATTCTAGACTGTTTCTGATTTGCGACCACATTACTAGGATTAAGTTTAATAACCCTTTAAAAATATTTTTTTGCTAAATTAAAAAGTGTTGGAAATCCCTTGTTCTCTGAGTTTCAGTTGTGCTGAAGTGCATAAAAAAACATAAAATTATTTAAAAAGTAACTCGTAGCTGAGGTTCAGCCTTTTCAAGTAAAGCGTCTGAATCTTATGTCTATAGAGAGCTAAACAGGAATAACTGAAGGCGCTGTGGTAGCCTGGCACACAAATGTCCTTTATAACCATTGGATGCTGCATTATTCCTTTTAATGTTCGGATATTCAGAACACCAGTGCTTAGTAGGCGGCCAAGTTATGGAATCTTATTTGGATATAAATCAAACGGAGGAAACGGCTTTGTTTTACTTCATCTGATAGCCAGATGTGCACCGTTTATCAACCAAATGGAGTCCTGAGAATATGGTCTGTGTCATGACAACCTTTCCACGACAATGGAAGTTTGTTCCTCAACAATTGTTGTCCTCCTCTGTTTGGTCTTCTTGGCTGAATTCAACGCAGGGGGTCATGATATAGTTGTTCGGTTCTCGCCGGCCCATGCTCCGGCAGTAGCCACGCAGGTTCCTAGCTGCCTCCCAAAGGGATTTCCTGCATGGCTCGTGGAGGAAGAGCACCATCACCAGGCTGATGCAGCTGCCAGAGAACAGCACAAACTCTCCCACGCTCATTATGGCCTCCTGGCTCGGTGTGAGTCGGTGGGAAGGTTTCAGGCTTGCCGTCTTAATCAGCACGCTGTTGTAAATGAGCCGGAAGGTGAAGGTCACCAGGGTGACTACCAGGAACACTGGGTAGGCTTTCAGTCTGAACAGGAAGCTGCCGTTGGACCTTTTTGAGACGAGGCAGCCCGCCACCATGCATGCCAGAATGATGGAGGTGGGAATGATGAATCCTATGATCAGCTTGACTGTCTCATAGCCATGATGAGCCTGATAGGGGTCAAGCTGGCACGCGACCATACTGTAGAGCTCAGTGTCCGTGTCCAGAAGTCCAGTCAACAGCATGGAGGCCAGCAGGGAGACCAGGGCTGTCGCAGCTACACACACCGGAACATTGTCCAGGACCTTCTGTAGCCGGGCGTCAATAGGAGGGTCCATGTGAAACGCCAGGAAGAAGACCATCAACACTTGTGAGAGCTGCCCGTTGATGTAGGCCACATTGAAGAAGAAGGACAGAATGGCACAGCTCAGGTTTGTGGTCTTCAGGTAGCCTGGAATGTGTACCACCATAAAGAGGGAGTCGAGCAGGACACAGAATTCTGATATGGAGTAGGTGGAGAGGATTGTGTCTGCCCAGGTCCAGTTTATCTTGTCTCTGTAGGATTTAATGAAGCTATAGAAGATAAAGAGGGCAGACGCGAAGCCCATCCCAGCACAACATGCGTAGCAGTAGTTGGCCCTCGAAGTCAGGTCGTTGGCCCAGATTGAGTCTGCGATGTTGAAAGTGCCTGCAGCGTGCTGCGTGCTGCCGAGCGCCATGCTCTCAGTGTAGCTGTTCTGTCTGCTGCTATGACTAAGTGCCATGCTGTCCGTGTTGCTGGGCTGTCTGCTGGTATAATTGGTGATGTCTGCAGTTGTTGCCAAGTTGACCTCTGCTGTAGTTGACTTTGAGAGAGCAAGAAAAACATGATGAATATTCAATAAACTCAAACTCAAATTCAACATCAACAGTCCAGTATACCAGTACAGCTGCGTTTTTCCATATACATTAATCTCTTCTGCAACACTGCCATCTAATGTTGTGTTGTAGCTGCCCCTATGTGTGATGGTAGTAAGATTAAATTGCCTTTACCTATAAGCGTCTGATAAAGTTATAGTTAATCAGTGTACAACAATGAAAACCTTGTGAGATGTACTGGCTAAATTCCCTCACTGCTACACCTGATTTAGATTTAGGATTTTTACCGTTTTAGTGTTTTTGTAAATGTACATCTGTTTGACATGTAAGTGTGATTAGGCACAACATTGCATGGAGGAAAAGAAAGGTAGAGTAAGTAATGTAATGCTCATAGTAGCAAATATAACAGTCTTTCAGTAAAAAGCCTTCACATTTTGAGTTCACTTGCTGCATCTTCACGTTGATGGACTAAGATGGGTGATTAACATAATTGATGGTGATGAGTTTTATAAACACTAAAACATGCAGCTTGGGGCTGGTCTTTGGTCTCATCTTTTATTTGTTTAACCGTTTAATGTGTGTTCTCAAATTTAAGTTTTAACTCTTGGATGGTTTGCAACCACATTCTTACTGAGTATTTGGCAGTACAAGTGTGTAAAAGTGAGCTTTTGGATGCAGCGCCCAGACACTAAATTTAGAACATGATAGCGTTGCAAATTGTTTAGCAAAGTGTAGAACACACAGAAAACATTGTTGTTAACGTGCTGTGTCAGGCCCTCCTGAACATCTCTCGTTATTAAAAGCAAGATGTTGGAACTTTTTGCTTATTCATTTGCTTAATTGTTAATCATTGTTTCATTGCCTGACCCAACCATCCCTCTGAACAAAGTGGGTCTGTTCGCTCCTCTGCCCAAAAATACTGCCACGTCGAGCCGGCCACTGCTGTCAACACTTAAGGGAAATGTCTGGAGCAAGAGGGAATGTTTTGTAGAGAACTATTTTGCTATAGTCTCTAGGAACAGTTTAGTTACCCCCTATTTCTATATTATATTTGGAGAGGAATGCAATTCTTAGAAAATGAAATGTGTTTCTACTTACCATTTTGTGTCTCCTTTTTTTGTTATTTGTGCTGAGTGTGGCGCAAACTCGCAATCGGTAGTCGGTTCCTCCGAAAGTGGTTGTTTCTGATGCAGATGCAGGATGTCCTTAGGTTTTGGTCTTGCTTTAAATTGAAAGTTGCCTACGGAGCAGCTTAATTTTGGTATGACTTGGTGAGTTGTTACCATGTGATCTGCCGCTCTCCAACGCCCCTGATTCCAACCACACTTCTCCCTCCCACATACAAACTTGACCCTGAGTAGGTGTTTCCTGTACAAGTGACTTCAGCTCCTTCTCTGTTCTATGCTTTACAATGAATTGCCTTTCAGACTTAAATAAAACAAGTGTACATTGCTTGATTAATTCTCTGATATTATAGCTTCGGAAATACTGTTGGCTCAACAATTTATTATATCTTTTGCAGGCAGTTGGGTAGTATGTCTACACTGAGTGCAGAAATGATAAAATGTGCAGTCTTCAGCTCGGCCTTTAAACCATAACTAACAAGAACAGCAACTCTTAGTGACAATGCCAATGCTCATTACATGAATCTGCTACACCCTCACACCAGTTAATCCTATCAATCAAATTTGGCCTAACTGGTACCGTATTAAAAAAGTAAGAGGATGTCAAGTAGGGACTTTTGACATGCTGTCTTTTTTTTTTACGCACACGCACACACACCCTTCTTTTAAAAATGTACTACTCTTACTACTTACTACTCTCTGTGTGAGTTGGTAAGATTCTGTTTGTTTTTAGACACTTTTTGGGAATGAAAACTATTCTTATCAACCACCTTGTCTATTTTAATCGAATCTTCTTTGTTTTTGTTAATTTGACATTCACTTTGGTGACTGTTTGTCGCAACAGGATGCGGTTGCTGAACACAAACACTGGCATCACAGGCCAGAAGAGGTACACACGTCCCTCTGTCCGCCTGCAGCTAAGGCCCATGTAAACACTCCAGCCTGAGAGAACTGCCCTTTGAGACCTGCCGACCCACGCCCACAACAGTTTCCTGAAAGCGGATGGAGGAAATCTGCAGCAGTTAAAATATTACATTTAGGGTGCAATTAGATCAGATGGAAGACACTTGTTTGCTCTTTAATGCGCCTTCGGCACATTGCTGAGTACAACACCTGCGGGATTTGCGTCTGTTCCCAATCAGAGGTGTTAATTAATCTTTTTACCATTGGGCCTAGTTCTTTGGCTTGGTCAGTATGTACAGCGAGAGTCACATGCGGTTCGGCTTCGTCAGACATCTCTTATAACTCAGATAAATCGTCAGGTAATTCAACGGCTGAAGCAACACCCTCTTGGCCCATCAACAGACAGGTCGACCTCACCCGACCCACACTGCTCTCCATTTCCATGAAGGCCTCATGGTACACCCAGTTTTCATTTCGATTATAAAATAGAGTCACATGGAGCGGGTCGGGAGGAGGAGCATAGGGATGCAGCATGTGAATCCATGGTTTCCACAATG
>JAOVYW010070255.1:8539-20856 GCA_025775045.1 Hiodon tergisus
TGGGCTCTGTGTGTTTGCTCTGTAGTGACTGCACATGAGTATGTTGGCCTGGTCCTGGGCTCTGTGTGTTTGCTCTGTAGTGACTGCACATGAGTATGTTGGCCTGGTCCTGGGCTCTGTGTGTTTGCTCTGCAGCGACTGCACATGAGTATGTTGGCCTGGTCCTAGAGTCCTAATCACACTGTGTATTTACTCACACTCCTTCAGAAACCCTCAACTAATGTATTCCAGGAAGGAATTTGTGTTTCACTTTACAATCTCATACTGTAATCCTGTATTTTTATATCTGTATGTGCATATGTTTGTGTTTTTTGTTGTTGTAAATGTTTGTGTGCCTGTTGAATTTTGTCCGTTTAATTTTTTTATTCCTTCAATGTATTGTTTTTGAATGTAGTTAACTTTTAAAATTAGTTGTGTGACTGTGCCTTTTTGTGTGTGTGTGTGTGTGTGTGTGTGTGTGTGTGTGTGTGTGTCAGAGAGAGAGAGAGTGTGTGAGATACTCTAACTTTTAGTTAATTGTGAAGAGCTGTGTCTGTTGAAATAGTGTTTTTGACTGTGGCTTGAGTGTGAGAGTGAGTGTGTGGGTTGGCGAGGTAAGAGGCGATGACTCACTACCGTGTGGAGAGGTGAACACATGGTCCAGGCAGCGTGCTCTGTTGTTGTCTGTCATTACTCCTACAGCGCAGCCAGTCCTTCCAGTCTGTGTCTATGTGTGTCTGACCGTTCTGTGTGAGGATGGTTCTGTGTGAGGACTGTTCTGCATGAGGACGGTTCTGTGTGAGGACTGTTCTGCGTGAGGAGTGGTCTGCTTGTGGCTGATAGTTTATCTGTCTGCTAAAGAGGAGGACATCTGCACCGGTGTGGCTGAAGGTACCAGTGGATGTAGCTATCCTCGCGGTGAGTGTTAAGTCTGTCTTAGTCTCTGTGAAATGTGTTATAATCATATGTGAGTGAAATCCAGAGCAGGCTGCTTTGTTTGCGTCAAAGTTGGTGTCCATACACACACAACATTTAAACACTTAAAGTCATCTCTGTGTTGTGCTGGTTTTCTTCCTGTCTTTCTGTTTCAATAGAACCTTGGCAGTCGTCTTCATTCTCTCTTTCTCTACAGTTATCACAGCAGTGTTCCTCGTTCCTCTCTGCCGATCCTCAGCTTTCTATCTGCACGGACACGCACTCAACACTGCAGACTACTTGTCACAAAGCCACCTCTCGCTTCAGCAATGTTTTAATCAAACAAGCTTTTCCTATGTATGGATTGGCAGAGATGTGGGGTACCTGTTTGGTGTAGCATAACTCGTGGATTATCAGTTTGGTGTAGCATAACACGTGGATTATCAGTTTGGTGTAGCATAACACGTGGGTACGTGTTTGGTGTAGCATAACGTGGAGAACCAGTTTGGTGGCATAACATGTGGGGTATGTGTTTGGTGTAGCATAACATGTGGGGTATGTGTTTGGTGTAGCATAACATGTGGGGTATGTGTTTGGTGTAGCATAACATGAGGGGTACGTGTTTGGTGTAGCAAAACGTGGGGTATGTGTTTGGTGTAGCATAACATGAGGGGTACGTGTTTGGTGTAGCATAACATGTGGGGTACGTGTTTGGTGTAGCATATCATGAGGGGTATGTGTTTGGTGTAGTAAAACGTGGGGTATGTGTGTGTCACCAGTCAAATTCATAATCCTTCAGAGATGTCTTCTTATCAGGTATTACCAGCAGTGTCTGTAATGTGCCGAACGCTTGTTTACTTTTAATTTTGTCTGAATTCTACTTCTATTTCCCTGAAATCACTGAGCACGTTTCTAGGATAGCCAGAGAAAGAGGGGTTAAATTTGTGCTTGTAGCGAGGAAATGCTGTGTCACTGGGAAAGAGAGAGAGAACATTGGGAGGGTGTGTGTGTGTGTGTGTGTGTGTGTAGGGGGGAACACCTACTCACAGTGTGTCATGTGATCTGCCTGCCCACCCTTAACAGCGTCAGGGGGTGAGAATTTTAGTGATGCTACTGTAATGTCATAAACGCGTGGTTTCTCTTCCTCCTTCGCTCCTCCCACTCTCTCATTGGTGTTTCATCATCATGTGACGCAGTGTACACTCTGCCTGGCTCGCTCGGTTCAGGCTTGGGCTGTGCTGTGTTTGTGTTGGAGATTGTGTGTTTTATGAGTGGCGGTGAGAGGTAGAAAGACACGCTTAGGGTGACAGCGACTCTCAGCTGAACCTGGAAGAAGAGCGCAGAAAGCAGAGAGACAATGTTCGGAGAAAGAGCGATTCCAGTTAATCCGGCGAATGCGCAGCACAGAGCGCATATTCAGAGTTATAACAGGAGAACTGAGGGAAAAACACTACGCAGGAGCTGACAAGGACCTGCCTGGCTGACATTCTTTCTCCGCAAAACTTTAATCCAAAAACAACAGCGTCGGATGAAGTGAAACAGAAAAGAAAGTGTAGGTGCGATCGGGGAAGGGGAACAGAAGGGATAGAGGGTTGGTATTAGACGAGACCAATGGTGAGGAAGGAACGATTGTGTTGGAGGGACGCAATGAGACGAAGACCGAAGAAGGAGGACGGTAATGACGCAGAGGACAGTGGGATTCACTCTGTGGCACAACCTCATTGCAAAGCTTTCTGTGTCCTTCCATGTTTCCGGCGCCATCCCACTCCGACTCTAAAGAGCCAAGCCTCCGTCCCTCTGTCTGTCCGCTCGTTCACCTTCCCTCCTCTCCGCTCCTCGCCGCCACACCGCCGAAGAAATGAGAAACAGAAGCCAAACTAGTGAAGCAGCTGCAGCGCCCAGTGTCTGCGTTGAGTGGGTTTTTTGTTGCCTCTCTGTCTCATTTCCCATTTCTCTTTCTCCCTCCATTTTCTCTCCGATCTTTTCACCTCTCAGCCTGTCCGCTGCAGGACTGCCATCGACCGGCGATCTGGACTATCTTTTCCTTTCCTGGTCTTTCCCTCTCATTCCTTCCTTCCTTCTTGCCCTCTACTGTACCACCTAAACTCTGATTACATCTACCTGTCTTGTTTCCACAACCCCCCAACCCCCCCCCCCCCCCACTGGAATTCTCTCAAACGGGAATGTTAAACCATGAGGAAGGTACTGCTGTGAAAAGTCACAGACATCCTGTTTTTGTGAAAACAGAGAAGAAAGTGTATTTTTTGTTTCCAAAAACCTTTTCCCCCCTCTATCGTTTATCTGTATGTTTATCGCTAATATGCCATTGCTGCTACTGGTGGGAAAAAAACGGAAAGAAATGGAAAATATAGATTTAAAAGGAATGAAAGGGGACTTAGACACTGGGATGAGAAATGAAAGTGTCAAGGAAAAACACAGGCAAGAGAACGGAAACAAGCTTTCTCGAAATGCTCGTCGAAAAATACTCGTCTAAAAATAAAAATCTCATACTGCCCAAGAGTAGTGTGTTTGTTTTTGTAGTTTTTCATTTTCCTGATGCAAAAGGCTGCGATACGGGCGGTCTTGGCTGTCGTCTGTCATTTGTCGTCTGTTAGAGCCACAAGCAGCACGATTCTCGCAAATAAAAAATAACAAGAAAGATTATACATATGCATGCGTGAGCTGTTTCTGTTTGTTTGAGAAGGCGAGAGAGAGAGAGAGATACGGGCAGCTAGCAGTGCTGTTCAGTGCTGCAGCTGTGTCTGCTGCTTACATCTATCCCCCAGCCCCCTCTCTCTGCTCACTGCGCACTCCTCCATTCCAACGTACGTGCCCACTGTGCTTCAGATAATGGCCTCTCTCGCTCTGCACACACAGGCGGGGAGAGAGAGAGAGAGAGAGAGAGAGAGAGGGAGTGGTGGGGGCTGTAAGGAGAACCAGACTCAGGAGTAACAGAGAGAAATTGAAAAGGGAGAGAGAAGGGGAAGGGAGGAGCAGAAAGAGATAATGAGAGAGGAAAAAGGAGAGAGACAGCGGTAAGAAGAGATAGAGCGTGTGTGGGGGAGGTGTGTATGCGTGCGTGCGTGCGTGTGAGTGAGTGAGTGAGTGTCGGTTTTTGTGTACCGCACTGACTGAAGCTAAAGCACCAGACCGGCTCTCCTCTCTTCACTAATCTGAACCCATATCCCATGCTACCCTCTCTCTCTCTCCTCTGCCTTCTGCTGTTTCGCCCGCCAATAGCTGTGTCAGGACATCCAGGCTAATGTAAGTAGTTGGGGTCTCTGTTTTTGGAGGATTTATTTATTTTTCTTCCTTACCGCTACTTCATGTTTCTAGACGACAAGGAGGGAGGGGAGGGGAGGGAGGGGGAGGGGGTGTCGTGTGTCTAACCGTGTGGATTTGTGTTCAGCTGTCTTCCCCCAGGCTTTATGCCCCCCCCCCTTGTCTCTTTATGCTTTGTGCTGTCAACCTTGAGGAGCTTGTTCTGGTCCGGTGGAGGTGGAGACGTTGGTAGTCGCAGTGTAGGCTTGTTTACGAGCTCAGGGTTTAAAGGGCCCAGAGCCACTGAGCCAAACGGGTTTAGCAGTCACTTCTGGTTTGGCGTGTTCATGCTTCCGTAGTACTATGTGCGTGTGCCCGCGTGTGAGTAAGTCCCATTCTGGCAGGAGAGTCGTTTATGGGACGCCGGAAATGCTTTGGCGTGCTCGAGCACGTGTTTTGTTTTGTTAAAAGTGCTGTTGTGGGTGCACTTCGGCATGAGAGTATATGAGCAGAATGTGTTGATTGTGTGTATTTGTTTCTGTATAGCTGTAGGGATCTGATATGTGGCTGTGTGGGCTCATGTCAGTGGTCGCATTAAGTGGTAGCATTTTGTTTATTGCCTGTGTGTCCCTGTGTAGAACCTTTATGTATGTTTATAGGCAACACAAAAGAGGAACTGAGGCCAGCGTGACTGTCGTAAAGCAGTGATCTTATAGCCACCCTGTTTCCATACACTGCAGTTCTCTAGCAAACTCAGTCTTGTGCTGATAGGCAGGAAAAGGCTGCTTACTAGTACTGATGTATCTTAGGCTGCCTGTTTAGCAATGGTTACTAGCCCCCCTCGAGACACCATCCAGACACCAGGCACAGAAGGTGAATTCAAACAGTCTGCCCAACCAGCTCATCCAATAATTAGAACTTCAAAGAGATTATTTTCCATTGCTTTGAGAAAAAAAAAATGGAAATATGACTATCCTGTCCTTGTTAATTTATCCTATTAAACTACTTTGGAAAACTTCTCAGAATTACCGGGGCTTATCTCCAAACATTTCGGCATGTCTCGATACACAAGGTTTGGAGTTTTATCAGAATTGACCATTTCCGAGGTCTGCCTCGTGTGCCTACCCTTTTTTTCAAGGGTTCCTTCTGTTGTTGGCTGTGTTTTAAGTCCATAGTACCATTATTAAACCTCTCAGTTTCTGTTCAGTCCCGTATGCTGAACAATAAAATGTGTGGTTTTATCTTCAAAAAGGCAATGTTCATAAATGATGGGATCATGGAAATGAGCGTGTGCCAAATATGGTCTGAACAAGTTTTTATTAGCAAATTGATTTAATCTGTGTTTTTTCCAATTGAATTCAACAAGTTGTTAAGATTAGTTCCTATTATTAATAAGATGGCAGAAATGAAAAAGAAACTCAGTGTCATTAGCCAGCTAGTTTTCCAGTTAGACTGCTTGAGTGCACCAGCTGTGTGATGTAGTGGTTGAGATGTTTGATTTGTAACCAAGAGGTTACTGCTTCATATCCCATCACTCCTGTTGCTAGACAACTAAACAATAGTTTGACATACACAGATAGCCGTTATGTATTTAGATTCTTAGGTGCATTAGATCCTGCAAACAGAATTAATTCATATCAGTAACAATAGATCCTGACCACCTGAGTGAAACTTTCAACATTTCAAAATCTAATGCTACCATTTCAAATGACCCTGACCAAAAATGTTTAACGCTAACAACCTCTTTGTGAATCTGTTTGTATAAATTCACCCAACAGTGTTTCATGTCTAGTTTAATACAGTCCTTCTCTCAAACCACTCCTTACGATGCATTATATTGGGACTTACACCTGCTTCTGTTGTTTTATGCTTGGCTGGACTGGCTGGCTTTATAATGTTCAACACATTCCAAAATGGAAACCCACACTATTGGATAACAAATGGAAGACAATGTTACCTGATATTAGCCAAAAATGGCCGAGCATTTTTATTGATCAACTTTGTAGCCACTTCTTCAGTAATTACAGGTGCAAATCAATGATGGTGATGTGAAAAAAGACAATAGTTTCACCCATTGTCCTTGTTTTAAGATCCAGCTCAGAAAAAAGAAAGAGAGGGAATCTATACAAACTGAGAAAGACAGATAATTCCAATTAACTATGTCAGTGGCCATCTGTTACCCACTTTCTCAACTAATATTTCTGGGCATTGACAGTAACCCCCTTTCCACTTCAGAGCTGTCTCCATCAGCTCGCTTTTTAGTGCTAGACATACTCCCCTCAATCACATGACGTTCTTTGAAAAGCTAGTGCTATCATGGAAAAGTTGTGTATGGCATACTTCAAGCGTTAAATGTGTGTAGTACAAGAAATTCCATTGCGTTTTATTTGTCCATATTTATTGACATTTTTATTATGTTTGTAAGGAAATTGAAAGAACCTTTAAATCTACATTTAAAGTCTGACTGATTGTAGAAGTTGTAGAGATAGAATAATGACGGTGAGCATGGTTGTCTGATATAGCACAGTGACCCTCTATCCCTTTTCATCTGTCTTTCACAGCACAATGACTCTCCATCCCTTTTCATCTGTCTTTCACAGCACTGTGGCTCTCTATCCCTTTTCATCTGTCTTTCACAGCACTGTGACTCTCATCCCTTTTCATCTGTCTTTCACAGCACAATGACTCTCCATCCCTTTTCATCTGTCTTTCACAGCACTGTGACTCTCATCCCTTTTCATCTATCTTTCACAGCAATGTGACTCTCATACCTTTTCATCAGTCTTTCACAGCACAGTGACTCTCCATCCCTTTTCATCTGTCTTTCACAGCACAGGGACTCTCCATCCATGTTCATCTGTCTTTCACAGCACAATGACTCTCCATCCCTTTTCATCTGTCTTTCACAGCACTTTGACTCTCCATCCATGTTCATCTGTCTTTCACAGCACAATGACTTTTTATCTGTTTTTCATAAATAATGTCCCCCCTTGACTCATGCCTGCCTCTACCTCTCTCCAAATTGTCCTTGTTTCCGGGCAGTTTAGACATGCAATGAGGTTACCATGTCTCCACGATGAGACTCGTACATTTTTCATATTTACGGATATTGATTTAATGTTAATTTTGTTGCAAACAGTATGCATGGGTCCCGGCCAGCCTAGGCATTTGTCTGGTGTGTGTAAAATTGCCTTTGAGAACTGATCTACATGAAGCTGTACATGCGTTGATCACTTTGTCAAGGCCCCCTGTCTAAACATTTGTATCCCTTGATACATTTAGCTAAAGCTAGTGATACAGGAGGCTGAAGTGAAGTGCTTTGTAAATGTGGTGTTATTCAAATGCTGATGGACTGGCAAAAGGACAGAGTTTACTGGGGTCCACCGCACCCTGTGCATTCTGGGGGACCAGGAAGAAGGAAATGTTGCTTTGCTTGTCAAATTTCAGATTTGCATGTGGTAGAACGGTGTGGCTCTTGATGCAGATAGACGGTAAAATGTAAAGAAGGTAGACATGTTTAAGAATGCATTTCTAAACTGATGATGGAATACTCCACAGTTTATTCATAAACCAAGTTTCCTGTGTCACTTCAGTCAGGGTATGGCAGGTAATTATGACAATGTAATATGTAAGCAGAAATTCCTTCAGAAGGAACTTACCACTTAGCGTGAGAGAGAAGGAAACCCAGGACTAGATCATTGCAACAAAGAAGGGGAGTCTGGCCTGACAAGAATGGTCATCTGATGTGAATAGGGAACATTCATTTTAAATACCACTGTGTGGTGCACATAGTGGGATATATCAGTTTTAAACTTATTCAAAATAAATTATTATATGCAAGTTGTACGAGGAAAAGATAATAAAAATTAGTTATGATTTTTTTTTTGTTCAAAGGGATCTGTTTATTTATTTGGATACTAAAGTACTGTCACAGACTGCCACAATTAAAAATACGTTTGGATAAAACATTTGGATAATTTGGATAAAACTGTCAGTGTTAGTAATTTGATTAGATTAATTTAGCCATAATTTCCTCTCTTGTCTGGATACCATTAACAATTTAGTTTTTTTTCTCTGTATTCCAGACTGTTTCAGGGTTGGGTTCAGTGGATGGCCCCAGAAGAAGAGGCCAGATGGAAATTGGGTCACATGACCGCCTAGAGGAAGGCGTGCTTAGCCTGGGGTTGACAAACGGGGCAAGAAGACGTCCTGAGGAAAATAATGAGGCGGAGGTGGCAGTAGGTGCAGGGACAGCTGGAGACGGGCAGAAGAGTGCAGGATGTGTTGCATTGGGACAGGTCTGGGGTCCTGGGCAAGGCAAGACGAGTCCTCTCCAACAGCAGCAACGTTGCTGGAGCAGCTCTGTCAACGAAGCAGACATGGAAGACGCCCGGAACCTGGTGGCTTTCTCTGCCAGCGTTGGCTCTCTGACCCCCTCTGTTCACCCCGAGCAGGCACACACCTCTCAGCTGTACGAGAAGTTCAACCAAGAGATGGACAGTGAAGGGGCAGGGTCTGGGCAGGTGGGAAGGGCCATAGAGGGTGAGCGTTGCCCCCCTGAAGATCTTGACACCTTGCAGACAGCTCTGAGCCAGGCACGACACGGCCATAAGCCGCCAAACTGCAACTGTGATGGGCCCGACTGCCCCGACTACCTCGAGTGGTTGGAGAAAAAGATTAAGCTGGCCGCAGATGATCAGGATAAAAGGCACTGTGGAGTGCCTTCCAGTCATCAACTAAACGCTCAGCAGCCTCCTCCTCAACTCAATGGAGCCAGTGTACCTTTCACTTTTTCCAACGCAGAATCCCATCATTCACTGCTGTCTTCTGCTTTGCCCTGCACCCCAGCCCCCATTCCCTGTTCCCCCAGCGTTCTTTCCATTGCCAAGGAGAAAAACATCAGTCTGCAGACGGCCATCGCCATCGAGGCCTTGACTCAGCTATCAGCTAATGTCCCCCAGACTGCGCATCCTCCTGCAGAGGCATCCTCCACAAATCACCCACATCATCAATCTCCTTCTCACTTTCCTCCTCACCCCCAGCATGGCAACCGCTTGGCCCTGTCCTCTCCCAGCCCCATCTCCTCCTCCTGCTCATCCCCATTGCCGCAGTCTGTTCCTCCTGGACTGTATAGTCAGCAGGAACCTCTCTCCTGGGAGCAGCACAGGACCCAGTCCCAGGGTGAAGCTCCCACACCCCACGGGATGGCTGGTTCTCTTCACAGCCAACCTATACGCTCTTCTCCATTTCCTGGAACCCCCTCTGCATCAGGCAGCCCTCTCCCCCAGCAAAGACAGCTCGGCCCTGGGGGAAGCACTGAAAAGAACATCATCAGGAACCCCTGGATGTTGTTAAATTCAGAGTCTCAGCCTTGCTTCCCACCTCCACCTCACAGCAGTGGAGACCCTATGTCCGAGCTGAAGCAACTTCTAGGAGACAACAGTGGGAAGTACATAAATACAGCCTTCAAGTTTCCTTCTCCCCAACATCACCCTCACCATGGCCTGAAGGAGAAAAGCACTGGCCTGGGACTGCCTCAGATCAAACAGGAAATGGACTCTGGGGAGTACTCGGGATCTGCATGTTCTTCAATGGGAAAGTATGGCACATTGAACGGGCAGCAGCAGTTCCCAGCTCAGCCACTGTCTCCAGGGAGCGCGGCCATTCGATACTCAACTCAGGCAGCACTGCAGCAGCACCTTCACCACAAGAGGAACCTCTTCAACTCCCAGACACCTCCACACCGTACTCCTTCAGGCTTCCAGGACCTGCGCAAGTGGTGGCCACAGATGAGGCCCAACGAGGGACCCATGCCGGTCAAGCAGGAGCCCAAGGAGCCAAAGAAAAAAAAGAATGCCCACGGTTCTCCGTCCTTCAAACATCATCCTATGGCCGGACTGTCTCCTCAGCTCGTCCCACCCCTACCCAAGCCCAAGCCAATTGTAATCAAGAAGCATAAGCAGAAGGCTTCACAGCCCACTTTTCTGCCACAGAGTCAAATTTCAATACAGAAGCTACCCTCCAACCGTCAGGAAACTGTCCCCCTGTCCCCACTAATATTGTCAACAATGGGGTCAGGCTCTCTTCCCACTCTGCCCCTTTACAACACCTCCCAGACTGACATGGGCCAAATGGCTCTAGCCCACTCTCAGGAATCCAGTTTGGACAGTACTATTACTCCCTCTCCTCATCTTGATGTTTATGAAAGCACTCTTCCAATGTCTACTACTTGCCCTTCTTCAGCCCCCCTACCCCAGAGTGATCAGACTGCCTCAGGACCAGTGGGGTCAGGAGAAGTGAACTTGGCCCCAAGCACCACACCCTGCACCCCTGTGTCTCAATCAGCCCAATCTCTTGGAGGGCTCAGCTCCCTAGACCCTAAATTTGAGGAGCTAATTCGCCAGTTTGAGGCAGAATTTGGAGACCCCTCCACTGCAGCCCCCACTCCTAATCCGCAATCCCAGACCCTGGAACTGGCTCAAACTCAGCCTGTAGTGGCAGAATCTCAGTCAGACTCTAACTCAGGACAAGTCATTCCCATAGGACCCTCCACAGGTCAGCCCTCATCTGTCCCAACAACCTTTGAAGGTCAAACCCTAGCATCTTCAACCCTCTCCCCTCCAGCCAGTGAGGCAATGAATGCGGTGGAAAAAGAGGACAGGAGTATGAATGTGGAAGCCCCTGCCCAGTCCTTGGTGGACGGTGAGATGGAGAAGAAGTTTGATGTAGTGTCTGAGGGGAGCTTCTGTCCCTCATTCCAAGCCTTACCCCCAACCCAAGAAGCTCTTCTGCAGCAGCAGCAGCACCGTGTCCTTGAGGATCCCTTTACCATGCCCTTCTCACCGCTACCCAAGCGCATGAAGATTGAGTCGTCAGGAGGTGTGACGGTACTCTCCACCACAGCATGTTTCTCCACTGCACCTGATGAGAATGAAACACCCACAAAGGCTGGCCCACCCTCTGCCCCCTCCCTACGTGGATTCCTGGAGTCTCCACTACGCTACCTGGACACGCCCACCAAGAGCCTGCTTGACACACCCGCCAAGAATGGTCAGGCAGAGTTCCCCGTTTGTGACTGCGTGGGTGAGTGACCGTCATGCATTTCAGTTATGTCACTTTGCCTTATTGACAGAACTATACACTAACTATTACAATTTACCATGACCATATGCAAACTTACATGATGATCATTACGCAGCAGTGGTTTCCATCACTGGTTCTGATCATTTATTCTGATCAGAGGAGAAGCTATTGCAGAAATTGTAATTGTGTGTAGAACTGCAGTGTAAGTTTCCTTTGCTCCAGTGTGCTTGTTTGTTTTTAGTGGTGATGTATTCTACGCACACTCACACATTAAATTCTATTAAACGCAAAATGAAATTTTCCCTGGCTGACTGTATGTCTACATTAGTTTTGCCACCAGCGGTACCACTCTTTTCCCTATAGTGCCATTCTGGTTTGCTACTTTGTATAACTTTATTATGGTAGATCACTTCTGCTCCGACACCACTGTCTTGACACTGCCTGTGAGTGTCTGAGAATGCCACATGTGCCTGTGTGCTAGTCTACAGTCTGCTCACGGTGCAGAGTGGTGGGAGAAACAGGGGAACAATGGTGCGAGAGAGCGACTCCATTGTTGCCAGTGGCCCAGGAGCCAGACGGTGTTACAGAGCGCATTCCGTCTTCATGGACAGTCAGCTTATCCCACAGCCAGAAAAGTAACAGGACAGAAGGTGGGAAATGGAATGGGACTACAGAACAGCCAGACTAGAGAAACAGGATTATAAAACAGGACTGCTAGACTGGAGAAACAGGATTATAAAACAGGACTGCTAGACTAGAGAAACAGGATTATAAAACAGAACAGCCAGACTAGAGAAACGGGACTATAAAACAGGACTGCTACACTGGAGAAACGGGACTATAAGACAGGACTGCTAGACTGGAGAAACGGGACTATAGGACAGGACTGCTAGACTGGAGAAACAGGATTATAAAACAGGACTGCTAGACTAGAGAAACAGGATTATAAAACAGAACAGCCAGACTAGAGAAACGGGACTATAAAACAGGACTGCTACACTGGAGAAACGGGACTATAAGACAGGACTGCTAGACTGGAGAAACGGGACTATAGGACAGGACTGCTAGACTGGAGAAAC
>JAOVYW010070276.1:3995-15873 GCA_025775045.1 Hiodon tergisus
TAGTGGCTGTCGTTATTCCCTGGACGGGGATTAAACACAGGATGATCTAAATCTTCAAAGTATATTAACACCAAGACTGAACAGGCATGTCTCTGGGGTTACACACCGGACGGCCCATTCGAGCAGTGCATCAACTGCATGAGAGAGTTCCTCATCTGGTCTCTTTGTGCCGGGCACAATTCAGGATTCAATCTGGGGATTTCGATTTCCTCCACACACGGGCTTTGATGGGCTTCCTGTGTGTAAGAGAGCAGAGGTTTGACAATGTGGCAACAGGAAACACATTAGTCTTCCTCCACCACCCACCGTCCCTGACAGAGCGGGCAGGGGAGGCTGCGTGCTGAATGTGACATAGCGGCCGCCACAAAAAGGGTCCTCTTGGTGCAATCACTGCCTGTCGGTTCTCACAGAAGACAGGGGAGAGCTTCAAGGCGTGCTTTTTACTTCTCCTTTTTACTACCAGAGCGCAGCTGTTAAAAGCAGCGTCCAGCTTCAAATCCGCTGCTAATGCTGGAGTCAGGAGAGAAGAAAATGTCCCTCCGTCATTGTACATCGTGTGTACGGTGTGCTTTCCTCCCCAGGAAGCACACCGTTCAATTACTCAATTAAGTAAATATTGTCTTTGGTTTGTCTTGGAAATAACTTGTAATGGCTTGAAAGGATCTTACAGTTTTAGGTATTTTACCAGCCCGGTTTCCATTTAAGTCTAAGCCCTGAATCTATAGCCACTTGTAGAGAACAACTTAAAGCAGAAGATTTGATGGGGATTCAATATGAGGCTTTTAAAATTTTTATTTCCCGATAACAAAAAAGATCTGGAGCATGAACTGGTACACCGTCTGAGACTATTAACAGGACCCAGCTCTACAATCCGAGCAGAGAGCGGTTTTATTTAATGCCAGCGTGGGAGTTACAACCTGCAGCTCAACTTATTTGCCAGAAGCATTTTTTAGAAGCCTTTTTCTTTTGGAAAGTGATTAAAAAATGTAGCGGGAACATTTTCTTCCTTTATTAAAATGACCGCCTCAGTTAAATTTAGTTTCCATATTAAATTACTTTGACAAGATGCCAGAAACAAGGGAGACACTGCCATGGTACCGATCCTTGAGAATAATTTCCATTTGCTCCAGGTACACTCTGCAATCAGCCCAATCTCCACTGCCCAACACCTGGACTGCGAGGAGAGAATTAGTCATCTGTATTTTTACGTTCCTAATTATTTAGACTATGAGAGGAGATGCTGCAGTCTCTATGAGTCCAGTCAGGCAAGAGAAGTGCCTGTGTCAGCAGGACGGAGGAGGAGGTGGAGGAGAAGAGGGAGCCAGGCAGCCCATGTGGAGGAAGAGGAGGAGGAGGTGGAGGAGGAAGAATGCTCCCCCACCCTGGGTGGCCACCTCAGAGATGGAGGACCTCATTAGACCAACGAACACATCTGGCAGGTGTGCAGGACGCCTTGTCACTTTTGATTGGTTAATTGCAGGAATGGGTAGAGATTTTAGTGTGAGGGACTGTTCCGTGCCAGCTTGAACATCCGCAGCTCAAAGGGCGGCAGCAGCAGGCCTGAGAGGGGGCGCAGGCGTATTCTTTCCCTCATATTGGCCAGATTCACCATAAATTACCCCATTAATGATTCAATTCCCCTCAATCATCTGTACTCAATTTTCCTTCCATTTCCAGGGAGAAATCAGCGCAGATGGTTAAATCTGAAATAGGACCCTGTCTTTGGGGGGGATGAAGGTAGTTCTTTACTTTTCATGAAAAAAGTACAGCTAAATGGCTTTGAATTTGGCTTGAGCCAAAATGTCCTCCATCTCATGGGCTCTGCTAACTGCTATGCAGTGCAGTGATCACAGTAACAGGCCTGCACCTTGATAGTTGCCAGGTTAAATTGAAGCATAGATTTTAACTCTTCTTTTTTGTAGGTTACATTAGTGGCCCCGGAGAAGAGACCAGAGAAGCTGTCCCATGATTCAGGGAAAAACATGAGGGATGAGACTGATGAGAGGAGCCCTTACTGCCTGGCCCCACAAAGCATTCTTCCCCCCAAGAACCATGCAGATGCAAGGTTGGGGGCAAGCCATACTGAACCAGTCAATCGTAGAATTGCCCAGCCAAGGTTTTTCTAATCTCTCTCTATGACCTTCATGGGAGGAGAAATCTTCATCTTCTGATAATTTCACAGCGATAAATTGGTTTCATAAAGATTAAAACGACTTCAACTGGTTCTTTGAAGCCGTCAGAATCTGCCTTTGACAAGAGCATGAAGCACACAGCAGCAATAAATCTCCTCCAAGGTTCCGGCGCAAACAGCCAGGGGTTTCTGCCAATGACTGTAGATAGCTGGGCCTTTTCCCTCACTTGGGAACGGACTGGACGGGCAAGAGGACCTAGCATTCCCCCAGGCCTGAGATATGACCGCGCAAACAGGCCCTGTTGAACGGCACAACGTTTACCTGGACACAGGTCCTGAGTATTCTGTTTTATTATACATGGTTGTTGGCAGGGGCTGTTGTCACCTTCGTCGAGCATCTTAGCTAAGCATTCGAGGAGCCAGCGAGGCATCAGTCCGTTTCACATTTGTGCCATTGAAGTGTGAAATTTCTGTATACTCGTCAGAGACTGCCTGGGGGTCTGGCAGGTCAGGGCAGCTCCAGTCCTGCTTAGGGCACCATGAATAACACGGACAGGAGAAGGATTTCTGTGGAGGACACTGTATACTTACTAGAAGTTCTGTTTTCAGGCAAGGTCAAGGCATCAAAGCTATATTTTTTCCCCCCATTTATTAATTTGTCTTAAACAAAAAATCCAAAGCACAGTTAGTTGGAACTGTGGTGTTTGAGAAGGGGTGGGGGGGGGGGATGGGGGTTGAGGCGTTGTATAACTGCATGTTAGGTCATTTCTCAGCTGGGGCCAAACATGGGTCCAAACGGGGCCAAACCTCACTGTAATGGGAAGTTAATGTTTTCGTACCTTGTTTTTCTACCCTCCCAATTCAGCCAGTCCTGACCGTTCGGTCCTAGGCAACGCAGCGTTGGCACGTGAAGGCTGAGGAGCAGCTGAGGAAGAGGGATTGTGAGCATCCTCAGCAGGATGGCTCAGGGGCTGCGGGGGTTGAGTCTCCACCCAGCTGGTGGTGAATGAGTGGACCATCTCCACCCAGCCGGTGGTGAACGAGTGGACCATCTCCACCCAGCCGGTGGTGGCCAAATCGACCACCTCCACCCAGGTGAGGTGATGGAGTGGAGCCAATGAGAGGCAGTGAGCAGGACAAGAGATGCAGGGGATCCTATCAGTCCAGCTCAGAGATGCAGGGGATCCTATCAGTTCAGCTCAGAGATGCAGGGGATCCTATCAGTTCAGCTCAGAGATGCAGGGGATCCAATCAGTTCAGCTCAGAGATGCAGGGGATCCAATCAGTTCAGCTCAGAGATGCAGGGGATCCAGTCAGTTCAGCTCAGAGATGCAGGGGATCCAATAAGTTCAGCTCAGAGATGCAGGGGATCCAGTCAGTTCAGCTCAGAGATGCAGGGGATCCAATCAGTTCAGCTCAGAGATGCAGGGGATCCAATCAGTTCAGCTGTTCCAGAGCCCAGAGCTCCTAGTTACGGGAGGCGTCGTTTTGTTTTGCCATGTTTAAAGCAGTAGTTAGGGAGTACCTCCAGTATAATCAAACCGTCTGGCTCATTTTAACAATATCTTTCATACACATGACCACATTTACTTTCAAAAGAAAAGTTTTAAGTACACAGAGTATGTTTTTTTACTCCATACTGATTAGGTGAGGTTTTACTGACAGTTCAACATTTCACCCTGAGCTGAAATTTAAAGCATCTGAGAAACCAACAAACTGGCAATAAATCGATGCTAATTACTGTGTTAGTTAGTCTTTCTCGTTTTAGAAGAAAACCTTTGTCCCAGAGATGTTGCTCTGGTGGCCTGGAAAAATATTTGCAAAAGTTATTTGATTATGAAATGAGCAAGACCTCAGAATGAAGGTAAATCACGTCAGGAGCGAAAACAAGAAGAGTTCATCGGAGTGGGAGAAAACAGCCCGTACTGGGGATCTCTGTTCCATAGATAGCATATGGCAATCTGTCCCTTCACTCAGACGAGGAGGTTAATATGTAGGTCGAACACAGTCCATCAGCGCTGCAGAACTGCCCTGCACTCTGGATGGCACGGGGGCGGACTCAGAAATGATGTGGGAAGAATCCAGAGTAAAGAGTAAAGCCTGAATCTGACGAAACGAACAGACAATGGGCCAGAGACGGGGGGCCGCGGTCTGCTCTCAAAACATTTCCTGTTCAGATTAATGTGGAGAGTGAAGAGGACTTGAGCAGGAACATGCAGTTCTCAGAATCTAGTTTCATCCTTGTCATCTTGTATGTCTCACTTTACAGTGTTACAAGCAAACAAAACAAAAAAACCCCCACTATCTTATTATCCAGATGTGCTGGGAATCGCCTGGCTATTAAATCAAAACTTTTAAACACACAGCGCACACTAATTAGTGGCTACTAATAAGCTCCATTTAAACAACACACTGGAAAATAACAAGCATTGCAACTGTGAGAATATTATATAACACCACTGACCTTCCCTCCTTCTCCCCAGCTGTGATTTACCACTGTAATATGAGCTGTGTTAGACTCGGGGCTGAACGCAGGTGGATGCCGTCCACTCACTTTTTTCCAGGGTGGCCGCTGTCCACTCACTTTTTTTCTGAGAGATGTGAGTGTAATTTTTCGTACTGCTGCATTCACCCAGCCCTGATAGCTTGATTTCCTCAAAATAAAAAAATAAATAGCTTCCTATTGCATGAATTACTCAGGCTACATTATTTCTGTATGAAAGTCTTGACAAAGTGAACTCACACCAAACACAAAAACACACACAAAGATACACACCACCCCACACTGACACACACATACACACCACCCCGCGCACACACACCACCACCCCAGACTCACACATGTACACACCACCCCACACTCACATACTCACACACAGAAAGATTGGTACACAGATTTTGTGGTACCTTAAAATAAAATTGTACTAAACCGTATGTAACGATATGTCTAAGTGTAATGGTTTTCAGAAATATAATAATAATAATAATAATAATAATAATAATACTTTTTGTGGATATTGTGACGCTCATATGGCGACTGCTACATCACCTGTCAAACCCCATGAAATATAGTAGGAAAGAGCGCAGTGGTGCCATCTAGTGACAAAAAAGGTTAAAAAATAACTGTTAAACTAAATTTCGCCGTTAAATTGAAGTTACCCAGTTCACTCAATATTCAGCGGGATTCCAATATCAATATATATTTCTAACCTATATGCCATCTGAATGTCAGTGTCGCTAGGCTTTTAAGGTAAAATATTATCAATTATTATTAAGTATTTAGTTCTGTAAAGTAAATTTAACTGAACTTAAATATTTGGCAATTCCATGCCCCGTCCTATTCCGTTCATACACACAGACGGACAAAAAGTCAAACGTTTACATGGGTACAAACAATGGGTACTCGATCTAGTTAAAATAAATAGGAGAATTTTGGGAGGGTGTGGTCACTGACGTGGACGGCTGCCTGTTAAGTATTAAATTTTCCAGACAAGGAGGGCAAAGCGAAGGAAAAAGAAATCGTGAAAAGTAACGTTGACTACGGTATACACCGTGTCATGCATCTGACGAGTCAAACAGACATGTCGCGATAGTAAGTGCACTATAGTCGTTTGTTTTGGAACGTTATCGCTTTTGAGAAGAAGTGCTGTCGCGAGCCACAGGTATCTCGCCCAACTGAAAGACGGTTCCCCGCAGCGGTCGTCACGCCTGAAGAAAGACAGGTCGGTTGGATTAAAAGTCCTTTTAAGCAAATCTTACCGCTTTGTCAATTTGCAATTGTAAAATTTCGTACCATTTGTATAAAATAAACTTTAACGATATACTCATTCGGAGTTCACAGTCCAATTTAACTTGTCGAATTCAATATGTAGCCTATCAAATACCTGCCGCAACCGCAGTTAATGTTTATGCATTATTTCATTAAATATTTTGTTTTCTTTCTTGCAATAACAACCAGCACAATGAGCAGGTTTATACTTACAAATTCATGTTTTTTCCAGTTGTAATTAACGGTTCCATAATAAAAACTTTGATAGCACACTAACGGAGAAATGTTGATGTCGATTCAAGCTCATATTATACCCTTACCTGAATTCGGTTTAATTTTCGTATAGGTTGTTACAAACGGGTCAAAGGGATTTTACTGAGGACAAAATATCGTGCCACCTTTCTCGTGATAATGATTATTTTGATGTTTGGCTATTTATTCTTTTCTTTTCAGTAGCTACCGGATATTAATAAGTCATCTTTTTTTAACTGCTTTTAGACTACTTTCAAAATTAAAACTAGGATTAGTTCTTACTTAACGTGTTTTCGTACATTAATTTACGTTTAAATGGAAATTAATAAATAGAAAATGTAATATTAATAATATTAAACATAATAAACATAATACATATGGGTGTAAATTATTTAGGATACTGTGTAGATTTAGGTGAGTGTAATGATAGAAAACCAGAAAGCTCCTGTGGGGATCTGGACCTTTCATTCAGAGGCTTAGAATCATTAGAATCATTATCCTTCTGGGCATACGTAATTGTTCGAAACGTTATGTCTTAATGCTGGTTAAAAACTTTAACACCTTGCCAGCACGGTAAACACTGTGGTGAGCTCAATACACAGTGGTGAATAAATACACACTGTGGTGATCGTAATACACACTGGTGATCGTAATACACACTGTGGTGAGTGTAATACACACTGTGGTGAGCTTAATACACACTGGTGAATAAATACATACTGTGGTGAGCGCAATCCACACTGGTGAGCGCAATCCACACTGTGGTGAGCACAATCCACACTGTGGTGAGCACAATACACATTGGTGAATAAATACTCACTGTGATGAGCGCGATATGCACTGCGCACATGGGACCTCTAGGTTCCTATTAATTATTTTTAGGTTTTTGTGATTCTTTTCGGGTCCTGGGAGCCTCATTGTAAACTGTACAAGGCATAATGGGAAAGAACATGTTTTGTTCAGGTTCTCCGTTTCCATCTCACCGGATTGTAGGTAGGGTCCCTGTTCAGGGTGTTGCTGTTTTTACGCCCTTTCCTTTCCAAGAAAATCCCACAAATGGGGCGTGTGTTTTGTTAGGGTGAAATATGAAGTCTGCGTACCTTCTCTCCTTCCCAGCCTGCCACCCCACTGTCTATACAGGGGTTTCAGCTTTTTGTTAGGAAGTGCCTATTACATCAAGGCCATGGTTTCATAAGAGCCATTTTGTGATTGCATTTTCGGAAACTGTACGCCGTTTTACTAAAACAAGCTAGCAGCTACCCAACTGATAGGCAGTATATGTCTCAGAGGTCGCCACATGTCAAAGAGCTGGGAAGGAATGCTGGTTTTGTGTTGTGTGAGGCAGGACAGGGATAGTCTCTACACGTCTGGGGTTTAGGGGTCAGGCGTGAGATGAATCCTACCTGTGTGTGTCATGGGAGAGGGCTCCCGAGTGTGTTATGGGGAGAGGGGTACCCCCCTGAGTGTGTTATGGGGAGAAGTCTTAGATATGTGTTTTAGGGAAGAGGTCTTCCCCATAATTGATTTAGTTATTTTGTTTTTTGGGCCAGGTGTTGCATCGTTACTCTGCAGTCCACCCTTAGTGAGCTCCAGAGCTCTTGTTTGTGAACAGCAGCCACACAGCACAAAGACCCCAAAAACCTGTCAGGGTTAGTGTCAGGTTTAGGGTTAGTGACTCACGTGAACTGATTAGTGCACTCTCAGAGATTATTTATCACTGGCCCTTTTGCTCTGCTGCCACTAAAAACCATAACACAATTATCCAATGGGTTTAACGTAGATGAGGATGCTTAAATTATCTCATGGCATAGTATAAGAACCAACTAACATTTACATTTATCGATTACATTGACATAATTAAAAACAATGTTTTATAATGAGAAGGTACACCTTGGGTTAAAAATGTCCATTCTGTTTTAATTCTTCAGCCGTATTTGAGCGAGGCAGGTCTCCCTGACAGATGTCTGCTCTGGTAACAAAATAATTACTTTCAATGATCGGGCCGCGTCGCTCTATTCAAATTCACTGCCCCCCAGCCCCACTCCCCTGAAATCCTCTCCTCTGAATTCACGCAGCCCTTTCTCATCTGTTTTTGTCAGAGCTCTGGGGTCGAGAGAAGACCTGGGGGGGGGGGGGGGGGTGTAAGCAGTGTGGCCTTGGCCCTTAGTTGGGAGGTATGTGCTGCTGGCTGTGGGCCACTTTCCTCTGTCTCAGCTAGGGGGCAGCATGAAGAGAGAGAGAGAGAGATGTTGACTCTGTTCCCCATTGGTCACACAAATCACCCACGACGACAGCAACATAAAAAGCCAGGAATGGAAGATTGTATTGAAATCACAGACTTCTGTTCTTTTTTGGAAAGAGAGCATTTTTCTGAAATTACCTTAGAGTTAATTCAGTAAATTTGTCATGCTTGCAGATTAGGAAATTACCACAACTTTGTTGTTTTGCTGTATTTAATTTTTTAATGAATTTGGAACAGACAATTATTGCTAATGCATCTTGGCTCAGTGCCTGAGAAGCTGACGGGAGACACCATTTAGCGTCACGCCCCCAGCATCCACTCCAGCACTGCCACGGTTCTCTCCCAGTCATGAATGATCCGTGAATGAACCGGAGACGTCCGTCTTGTGGAGTTCTGTCTATTCTCCGTCGAGCTCCTTTACCCATAGCCACTTGGGAGGCAATTTGCCATACACATTAAGGCTGTCTGTCTCTATTGGCTGTGCTAGTGAGGGAACACAAAGTTGCAGCAAGATGTTCAGTATAAAAAATGTACCTGTACCTGAACATGTCTAGAGAGGGTTAGGGTTTCAAGCCCCTGCCTGTGAGGAGAAAAGGTCTCCATGATCGTTGGCACCAGATTCATGGACACTCCCCACCCTCCCACCCATGTTCCCTCTGACAACACAAGGTCGCCCTCTGCCTCAATGCCCCACCTGGCACAAGCCTGTAGCCTGATGTGACTGATTTGTTGTGGCCAACTGCCAGATTGCAGGTTCAAAGCTGTGTCCTCTGTCCAAAGGACAGGCTGATTGGCCACATCTCTACTCGAGACGTGAAGAGGAGAAGTGGAACAAAGAAGACATATTTGTGGTCAGTCCACCTACTGTGTAGTTTATTGATAATGCTAATGTGCTTACAAATGCTAATGCTTATTGATAATGCTAATGCGCTTACGAATGCTAATGTTTATTGATACTGCAAATGCGCTTAGGAATGCTAATGCTACAATCAGTTCTTTAAAGCAAGATTCACAGAGGCGCTCCCATGCAAAGCAGGAGTGGGCTAAGGCTAGCAGCCATTTGGACTTCCAACTTGGAGAAATCTAGGGGCCTGGTTTTTTCCTTGTTGCCTAAAGAACCTTGCGTGCGTCCGTGCGTGTGTGCATGCGTGCATTCTATATGCTAACTTTTATTCTGAATTATATTTTTATTATTTTATTTATTTTATATCAAAGAAATGAGGCGTACATTAGCTATAAGGTTCAGAACTCCAGGTCTAAAAGCCTTTCTGCTTTTTATGTCAAAACTAAATAAATAAATGAAAGTTTCCATATATAAATGTAAATTCATGTTTAAATAAATAATGGTTCTTTTTCATTATAACACACAATTTGAAACATGCATTTAAATTTGAATGTACAGTAAATGCCTTTTCCTCAGTTTAATTTCCTTGGTAGTTACAGCCATTTCAATTGCGTTTTCAGTGTGCCTTTGATTGACAGAGTGCTGTAGTGAAAAATGAGACACTGAAAATGCTATTGAAATATATGGCGCTACAATGTTTTTCATTTTACAGCAGTGAATTGTTCATTGCACCCAGAACTCCTAAATTAATAGTAATGTCGCACTAAATGATTTTCAGCGTATATACAACTGAAACAGTGGCTCTGAAGAGCCCTGCAGTGCGTCTGCTGAGTAAAAATGCACGCATGTAAGTAGAAGAGAAAGCAGAATAGCTGAACAAACCTCAGTTTTATTCACATTGTTTTGTATCCCCCTCCTCTGGAGGCTCCTTCCAGCGCCGTCGAAGTGTAGAAACCGCGCATCGGCAGGCGCTGTGCTGCCATTTTCTGACTTGTGTCGTCTGCTTCGCTTTACACGCAGCGCGTAACCAGTCGCGGCCTTCTGTACACAAATTTTGGCCAACTAGAAGCGCGTTTTTTTGTTCGCCTTGAGGGGCGCAGAACTTGCACGCAATACTGCTCTGACGTCAGCCTGCCCTGGCTCTGGCTCTGACGTCAGCCTGCCCTGCTCTGGCTCTGACGTCAGCCTGCCCTGCTCTCATCAGCAAGATAAACAAATTGTTTTGTTTTTTTAAACAAGGCTTTGTCTATGGCGTCTCCCCCTGCAAAGGGTTCGACCCCCCCCATGCCAGCTTTCAGGGAGCATTGTTTGGCAATATATTATACATTCAATGGTTGCAATCAATCATAACAAATATCCTACCACCTGTGATCACCTGTGTTGAGGTGTTGTTGTGGTCATGTGATTCTCCTCCCATACACATCGAGTGGCTTTGTGAAATACTGGGCAGTGAGCACAAGGCCATGCTTGGCACACAGATGAGAACAGATGAAATCTACTATCCGAGCTCTCGAGTTGAAGAGATTGAGACACTGCTTAGGAACAGCAGAAAAAGAAACGACCTACATGCAAGCAAAGTTAATGTTGTTTTATTCAGCTTTCCTTTAACTCAAATGTACTACATTTTCTATTTAAGAACATTTAAAGTTTTTGAAATCTCCCTGTTTTTGTTTAAATTGTGAGATGTGAGTTCCTCCACAACGCAGTAACGCACGCCAGGCCTGGCATGGGAGAGCCTCTTCATGGACTTTGAGAATAATTAATCTGCTGATTGTCATGTTGTTGCTTCGGGGTCACAGGGTCCAAACGCATTACATACAGAGCTTTGGCCCTGCCTTGGCGGGCCGCGGACCAAGAATCGCCAGCATTGCCCCTGGCTGAACGTAGAGTGAAGCTTCCGTCTCCATCCACTTCATGAGGCGAACCCGATGGCGTTTTTTTTTATCTCTCTCCTGTGCTGAGAAATACATATTACAAAGGCTGCATGATATTCTTATTCCCCTGACTGCAGATTGCAGGACTGATTACCTGCAGATAAATTCAGCTGTGTGTGAGGCTCAGACTCATGAGAAAAATGTCGCTGATCCAAAACCCAGCACAGCCGATGTATCCGTCAAGCTAGCTGCCTGAACCCATTCAGTGAATATCTAGCCGTAAAATTACAAGTTGCTCCAGTTAAATACGTTTGCAGAGAAAGTGAATTATAAATCAATGACGGCCTATGAGCCAAAATTTGTTGAGTTTACATTGTCTGCCCTTTGCCCCTAGAGTGTTCCTACACTGTTCATTTTTATAAAATGGTATAAAAATTAATTTGATAAACAATTGCTGCAAGCCGTCCGTTGTGTTACGCACTGCAGGTCATACAGCCCGTGTGAGAGGTTGAGAGCTGATTAGAGGAGAGGCGCGTCTGCTGTCTGACAGGACACACTGGTTAGCGCCGAGTTGAGAGACACCCTGTCAACTCCCAAGCGCCCCATCCTGGTCAAACGCTCTGCCAGGTAACAACCGACAAATGGATCTGAACCTTCAAAATCAAATACTAGTGCGTTCACAAAGCTGAACTCGATTTCATGGGTTATTCAGGTTTCCAGACATACTATTAAAAATAGGATTATCAATAGTTAGTGGGAGTTTATG
>JAOVYW010070287.1:7625-20851 GCA_025775045.1 Hiodon tergisus
ACACGCCGGACAACAGAATTGGATGCACTTTGTTTATTTGAGGGGGTTTTATCGAGAGGAAAATCTCACGGCGTCAGATTTGTGGGAGGCCGTCTTCAATCAGAGTGCACTCCACAACCGTTCAGCAGTGAAAACGCACAAAATGCCAAATTACAGACAGAGGTGCAAAGCGTACCCAGCGGGGCACCGCTTCCCAACTAGGGTGCAAATAATCACCGGTGCTGGTGAAGGCAGCTCCGCTCGTCTCGACTAACCACCCTCTCGCAGACATGTTTAAAGAAATACTGCGTTCTTGTCATTTAATTTTCATGAAAAAGAAATCCCTTGCCTACATATTTCCCCAGAGGAAGTCTTAAAAATGATATGAACCACTGCGCACGGATCTAAGTTTCATTATAAATATTTTAAGAGTTATGAATTTTTCTGTTTATATCTACCCCATATGAATACATGTGTAGGGACATTAACATAACTTTAAATGATCTATATTTGTAGTTTGTTTTTATTATACATATAAATTTGCTTTTGGTATATACATAGGTTCCTTTCCTAGACCTGAACAGCATGTTTAAAAATAATCTAATTGTATACAAACCAGTTATCAGAAGGGTCGAAAGACATCTTAAATTATTAATGGACTCTATAACAAATAAGGTTATCCTCTTGTTCTCGTGTATTTTGGATCTATTGGTTATATATTTAAGCCATAGACCAGGCTTATATAAGAGCAGTTGTGAGAATAAACAGTTTTGACATCAGGAAGCGTACCCCACCACCTGTTGTTTTTCTCCAGATTTCCTTTCCAAATGAACTGTCCATCAAACTTATCATTCCCGCTGCAAAATTCTCAAACGATTTCAGACGACCATCTTTACATTGCATACCTTTTTACAGGAATGTCTTTGCCACGGCAACATTGATTTCCAGTTACTGAATTTCTGTGAAATGTATAAAGAATGGGATGGGTAGAAATCATTGTGTGGCAAGGGATATTACAGTCTGCTAGGAAATATGGCTTCATGGCCTGTATTCGAGTTGAAAATATAATCTTTAAAATTAATTGGTTATATTTTATTTTCCTTAATTCCAGTCCCTATAAAGTCTGGTCCGTGCCTGGTGGTGTTTGGGGATCCAGACTTGCAACCAGAAGGTCACAGGTTTTAATCCCGAGACATACCTGCTGTGTCCTCCTGAAGCACTTCAACTTAATTACAGTTTTGCGGTTTACAAAATTGGACTAGAAGAGAATTGTATTATAATGTATCCCAAAGTCATAAAGTGGTTTTCAGCTGAGAGGAGAGAAAAACCAGAGCAAAGAGCGGGGGCCTTTCAGTGTTCCTGGGAATGAGTTATTAAGTTATTTTTATTATGTCAGCAGCTTTATGTTACAATTGTTTTATTTTATTTTGGTTTTGAGCGTCGTTATTTAGGAAGAGTGTTGTGGTTGTGGGTACACTTCCCTGGCAATAATCAATAAATTCTACTAGCTGCATCCAGTTATATAGAGGCAAATGTTCTGTTGAGTGTCTGCAGAGAAAATAAATAAATGGAACATAAAACTAACTTTACCTAAAGCCACTATTGTGAACAATTGCTTCCTTCAGAATGCTGTTGTCAGCAAGCCACACCTAACTGTGCGTAGGGTGTTCACCAAACTCTGCTTCCTTTCACACAGCAAATATTTCTCAGCGCTAAGAATGTCCCCGTCGATTTGCAGGATAAGGTATAATTTTTCACATTTATTTAAAAAAAAAAGTTGTTATAATGCGGGCAAACATAAAAATTTTAAGCTGAGAACTCCTTGATATCCTGACTCAAAACTAATTGTGTAAAAGTGGCACGCTGGAACCAATGTTGCTGATTAAATTCCGGTACCGCTCGCCTCGTGGTGTATAAACGTGTTTAATTAATCCGCGCGCGGTGCGAATTATGGTGCTTTCACATTGCCCCCTGACCTCCCTCAGATAATATCTAAAGCACTTTTGATTGCCGTGGAGAGACATCTCTCCTATTGAAGTTGTTTAGAAGCTACTTCAAACAACCTGACCTGAAGTCTAATCGACGGAGGCTCTCGGGATGTTCATTAGAATGGGCAAGTCTCGTGTATGAGTCCATACCAATTACATAACCGTGCCTCACAAATGTGATAACACATATTGGGAGGATGGTAAATTTCTGCTGCAGGTTTTTTAATATTTTCAGTTTTCAGTTTTCAGATTCAGCAGTCATTGATTCCTGGCTTCATTTCCCACGTGGTCTTTCTGTTCCTGACTGACTTCGTTCAGTGATCATTTTCTCCCCATCGTTTGTAGAAGGGTACTGCGGGGAGATTACTGTGGCACAATGATATAACACCGTTTTGTTGTTTTAGTTTTTTAACATGGTTGCTGTGAAATGCAGCACCCCAGCTCGGGGTGAAGGGTTGTAGTGAGTGTGTACCATTACAGCAAGACAAGTGGTTTGGGAAGCAACAAGAAGACATCTGTGGCAGATTGTGTCATGACTCTCTGGAAATAGTATTAATAAAACATAAAGGGCCCAGATGCTAAAACGCTGTAATATGAGTGTAACTATGGTCTGTGATGGTTGCATGTGCCTCGTGGTAGTAAAGGCCACATGATAACTAGTCATAGCATTATCTACTACAAAAATGAGGGTTCTGCAGCCATGAGCCACTTAGCAAACTGCATAAATGGTTAACGGTAAGCTATGCAAGTAACTCTGCAAAAGGGTGTCCTCTAAGGCTCCAGAGTCCAGTCCCGAGGTGTTGGAACCAAAGCTTTAAAGCAAAGGGAAAATAAAACCAGTCGTGGCTGGGCACGGGACCTCTCCCCAGCAGGTGGAGCCACGCGCGATCACATCGTGCCTGGGTTTCCCCGAGACCAAAGCCGATGTCAGTCCGTGGACGGTGTAAACACAAGCAAACGACACGGAGACAGACCATTTCGTTTTTTCAGTACCAGAGCGGGACTTCTTGAATTATGCATTAATATATTTATGTATGCCGGGCTAAAACGGACACCTGGATAATAATATCCCAGTGCGATGTCAGCAGAGAGCATTAACTGAGAGAGAAAGATGTGAAGAGAATGAGGTGTGTCAAACCCAGAGTGTGTGTGTTTGTGTGTGTGTGTGTGTGAGAGAGAGAGAGAGAGAGAGAGAGAGAGAGAGAGAGAGAGAGAGAGAGAGAGAGAGAGAGAGAGAGAGAGAGAGCGGAACCGCGATAGTCGGTCTGACCGATACAAACCGAGACGCCACAGTTCTCCGTCTGCTGCTTTCATTATTCAGTGCTAAATTAATGAAATGCTTTATGAATAATAAGTTATATATAATGTGTGTGCGTGCTCTGTATTTTGAATATCGTTCATATTAAAATTAATTCAATATTTGGTTGTAAATCTGCAATATGAACGAGGAAGCCATTTTTCTTTGGAAGAAACAGGAAATTTATAGTAACTTCATAAATTTTTATTAAAGGGAAAGTTTTTTTTTCCTTCTTCATTTCAAATCTTAGCCCCCAGATCTCAGTTCGGTGAGCATAAAGCAATCTCTGCTTTTTCCTAATATTTTGGCAGAATGCTAAGAACAGGCTGTTTTATTCCGCCTCTAAAACAACAATAACCAAAAACCGTTTTATAGTAAACGTTTAAAACAACAAAATCAACAAAGCCACATTACACAACTTTGAAAATAACCGGAACTTAAGATTCAAATCTAGTTTTCATTACGTTCTGAAGCAAATGCGAACGGACAGGACCAGAGCCACAAATGTTATGAATTTCCTTTCTCAATGGGAATTAAACACGATGCTCTCGTCTCCGGGATTTTTCTGTTCCCTTGCTGTTTTGCTCAAACCCCCTGGGTCTGTTCATGACTGCCGTTGTTTTCTACTGTCTGAAAACAACAGCGTCACATTCTTGTGGTAACAGCATTCGTGAGTAAACGACCCTTAAAATAAAACTGAATCTGTAAAACAGAATTGAAGACCAGCAAAATACCTTTCTATCCCCTAATTACTTTTGATTCCATTAGGTCCACTGATCGTCGAAACGGTTTATTTATTTAAATTGGAAAAACAAATTATTTCTGTATTATAGTATTCCCCGTGCTGATGTATCTCACTAATCGCTAATTAACCTGATAATCACATTTAATAACAGTGTCTTGACAAATTTATTTCTTACTCATAAAATATAAAACTAATAAATACAGTTATGCACAGTGCAATTAGTGGGTTTCCTAAGTGTTTTACGTGGTGTTTGCATACAATGAAGGTGAAGCAAACATGTTAAATTGAGATTTCCATCCCTAAATCGTATTTAAAAGTTCACCTCAAATTACAACTTGTTTTGGGTGGGCATGCTTTTGGCTCCTCGCAGGACATCACCTGAGGATCTGATTTTAATACACCAATGACAGTCAGCCTGTTGAATATCCTTCCGCCAACACCTGCTGGTCCTGGCCACATGACACATGGCTGCAGGGCACAGAATGTCTCTGCTCACAGTCTCCTAGCAGACCAATCTTTTTGGCTGCTTTGGCTGAAATTTATTAACACAGTGATGACCCACCAGTGCACTTTAGTTGACTGCATGGAGGATAATGAGATGCAGCTGCATGGCTGGTCCAAAGCTCGGTCCTCCGACCAGGCATTGTCCCAACGATATTGCATCGCGCAGCAAACAATCAATAAATTAGCTAGCTTCTATATTAGTTGACCTTTCGGCTGGTGGGTTTCCTACGCGGATAGATACGGAATTGACCGTGTGAGTTTATCTGTGCATTGATCTCAGCTATACCAGCTTGCAAACGTGAAATAGGACAAGCCATCTGGGTCAGACTCAGGCTCAAACAAATACGGCAGTGGCCAACCATGTGTGTTTTTGTTTACAACGCCACGCCCACACTGCCAGACTGCCATTTTTGATAGGTAGGCGATAGGCTAGGACAAAATAATGATAAATATTCACTGAGGATTTTTCCATTCCATCCCTTTGGTTTGAAATGATTACATGGCCACTTTAATTGTTTTAACTGAGCACTTATCCTGTCCATGTAAATTGCAAATATTATTTGTGTGTAAATACCCAATGCAGATGCTTCATTTTCACACGATGATGTAACACACTGTTCAATACTGCAGGTCTGAATTGCATAAACCGAGTTGCTTCTGCACGAGTGTGGCGGAAGTCTAGCCAGTGGTGACATTCATGTGCGTGCGTGGGTATCAAACCCACCTCCTCCTGACTTCTACTCTCTGCTCTATGGGCTTATCTAACAACCAACAGGGCACATCCATTCATTCCAAAGTTACAAGGCTATTTAGGGGACGGTCATCCAGTCCAAAAAGCAGGCCTGCTCAGAAGTGTTAAAATACAGCCAAGAATAGATGGCTCCAGTTGGCCCAGAGTCTTTCTGTTGTGCTACTTGTGTTGCCAGGACAGAGTTTGTAACAGCTACTTAGAGTGCATGTTAAGACAGTGTAATGCTTCATGGAGAAGTTCAAACAAAGCAATTGTTACCCCAGTGCATTGTCAGCTGAAAGAATACTCCAGTGTTTTTCGTGGCTGGATAAGAAAGTGGAGCAGTGTGTTGATCCAAAGGGCACTCGCTCGACTGGGTGATGTCATGCCATCCCGTGTGCTGGGACTTCTGCAGTCCCCCGACTGAGTGGGCTCGGACGAGCCCAGGTTTAAACGCGAGTTGGCACGACCACAGGCAAAATTATGGGTCGTTACGAATTGCTGCAGAACCATGCTCTCTGTGCACGGGGACAACTACCTCGAGAAAGTAATAATAAGTTATAATATAAAAACTATATGAATTAAATCGATGTGATAGGCTCCACGACTACTGTGACTTTCCATCCCAGCAAACCCCCTCACTACAGCATGTAAGTTAGGCTGGTACGAACGCATTGGGAGGCTTCTGTAGAGCATTAGATTGCTGCGATATGAATAGCGTTAAACAAACATTTACTAAACGTGTTTCGACTGACAAAGACAAGGCATAACAAAATGCTAGCTTAAGTCTTCCACTCACTAAAGAACAGAGTGAGCGGTTCTCCCGTTCTTCACCCAAAGGATGGCTTAATATTTGTCACAACACAGAGCAACGTCTTTCTTGCTTTTCTTGTTTCAAACAAAACACAGAACACCGACTGGGCTGTTATCCAACCCTAATTAGATGCGTTTTCGGTTTAATTTACTGTTGCTGAATAATTGTCACCACTGTGATATAAATTCATACATATAATATAATGATATTAATTTAGTGTGTACGTTTAACACATACGATATGTTTCACAACAAAAGCAGTAAACAGGTGCCACACACGTCCTGATCCAGGAATTCCACTTCACTGAAACCGCACGACAAACGAGCAGGGTGCTAATGTCACTGCAATCCGCATTGTCGTTTTCAGAACGCATGTGGTTGCCCAGCTAATAGCTGGCATCTTTTCCAAAAAAAAAAAAAAGCGTCGTTATGGGCGGGCCTTGGGGGTACAGGCCCGTCAAAAAAGTTCACTGTGCCCCCTCAGCTGAATTCTCTCCCTGATATAGTGTTAATTATACACTTAATACAAGCTATGTGAGGTAAACAAAATGTCCCCGTCAAAGTTGAAAAGCGCCGGACCGTGCTTGGTTCAAAGTAGCTCCGTTTAAAAACGGATGTGCGTTTGAGCGGAAATACTGTATCTTAACAGGCTGAAGGTGGACATTGTTTAAAACCCAAAATAACACTAATCATACAGAAGGTAGAACAGAATGTGTTGTTATTGTAGATCGAGTACTGCGCTGTAATCACTCAGTGCCAACCATCGTGCGAAACAGGAGAAAATGGCAAAAATGCTACTCTACTCTAAAACGCTTATTTCGGTAACTGATGCCTATCCAGCAGGCGATGTTTCAAACCCGACCTGCGTTTTTCAAACATCAATATAAACCACGCTGAGCGGAATATTGATAAAGAGCTATCAGAGTAGAGGAAATAGAAATTGATCAGACCGCCGTCTTGTAAATCTAGAGTGGAACAATCTGCCGGTGTAGTCATTGGGCGAGAGGGGGGGGGCAAACTGAGTGAGAGAGGGGCAGAGTTCACGACTAAACACGACAAAACTATAATCAACAGCGGCTCAATAAATACTGTTCCACATTGCAGCACTGCGTTTAATTAGCTTTCCTGTCCGTGATTCACATGTTTGCCTTTTAAAGGGTTCGCTCATTGACGGGGTGATTCCATTATTTACCTCTGAGACCGTGGAACATACCGCCTGGAGAATTTAAAGCACATCCTGCCTTTTATTTCAACCGTTAATTCTTTGATTAATCGGAGTGAAAAGATCTGATTATGAACATATTTTATTCATTGCTTGGGAAAATTTAAAGCAGAGAAGTTATCAGGTCCTTTGAGTGAAAGGGTCCATCGGTTTGATTTTTATAGTTTTTTAGATAACATTGTTAATTGGGTAGTGCTGCAACGATTTGCATCTAACATCGCTCGTTAACCCTGAACAAAGGCACAGAACTCTGCGTCAGCTAGACCGCTGGAGATTATGTTAAATAAATGTAAAGTCATCTCGGATAAATGCACCTTCATATTTATATAACTCTGGTATAAATAATGTAAAAATACATTCAATATAAATGATAAATGTACCTATATAAATATATTTTATATATGTTGACCAATAAGCAACTGCAGCGTTTCAGCTTGCTGTGAGTACCCCCCCCAAAGCCTCATTTCTATCAAGGCACCTTTGTAGCTACCCGTGAGCTTTGAACATTGCACCACTGTTTCGAACGGAATGCCCTGTACATATTTCTGGATGTACAATCACTTTTCATCCACAATCACAAAATGATTTTAAAAAGAGCTTTTCCTGATTTAGAGAAAGACAAACTTTCAGTAGCTCAGGTGAACCTCAGTGTTTCACTGGCTAATGTACAAAGAACATCTTTCTCTGACGGAATCAAAAACCTTGTCGGTCGCCGGGACGACTGGGTTAAGGTGGGCCGGGCCTATATTAGCAAATCTTTCATGTCCATGTTTTCGGAATTAAATTTGGCCTGCACTCTGTTATCTGTGGTGCTTATGAAGCTGCTCAAAAATCTTTCTCAAGCAGGAAAAACAAGTACGACTTGTGGGCACCAGTTCTCTTGTGAACGTCCTTGATCGAATCATCAGTGTAACTGCAACAGAGACCATGATACTGAAAGTAAAGAGTGCGTCGTCTGCCGTTGACAAATGTCTGCTGCGGACTTCTTTTGGTTGCTTGGCGCTGAGCATTCTAAATAAACAAAACAAAAACTCCTCTTCAGAACTTTACTCCCCGGAGGGACGCTGCAGTCGTTCACATATAACGTTAAACTTGTAAATTATAATTGCCCTGAAAAATGCTCCTGTTTTTAACAATTCTGTCAGGAGCAACACTCTGTCAGTGAAGCCTCCACAACTTGCATTAAACATCAACAACATTTTTTTAACCTAAATAAATAAACCACATATTAAAAAAAGAAGTAGTTTTGCCTTCACGTAAAGAGAAAAGATGAAAATAGTATTCTGTGTAACACCAGAGAGGCCATCAATTATACAGTACTACAATACAATAAACCCAAAAGATTTGGACATCAAAACGGGGTGTTATTAAAATAGGCAGAGAAGCTACAGAGCTAATGGCCAGAGGGCAAGGATGGAAGATCTTCACCACTGTCTGCTGTAGAGGGGGATTGCAGCTGGCTCTCTCAGCCCTGTGAATCAATGCATCTTGGCTCCTCAGGGGTTGAGATCTCCTTTGCCACAACACATTGAAATTGGTCTGTATAATTTAAAATAAACAAAGGACCAAATAAACAGTGAAATATGGTAGGCACCCCCTGTCAGGTAAAATCTACTTCTTTGGGCGTGATGTTGACAAATATGCAATTCAATTTCACCCATATAATTACAGCATTCTGTAGGCACAAAAGCTCTGGTGTTAGTTGCATGCAATCATGCAGTCACTGCTGAAACTGCTTAGCTCAGGGGTGAAACGCCAATTAAATTATGTGAAAAACCTTCTTTTCTCTTCCTGAACGAAGCTATCAAATATTATCCACAGTGAAAAGCTTGCCTGGCCTTAACCCCCTTTGACAAAGCATAAAATTAAAATTGCCTATTTTGGCTCAGGTTGGGCTGGTGGTAACTATTTTGGCTTGGTTCCGGCTGTCTAAAAGTTTGGTTCCTATTTGCACTTCTCAGACCCAGAGCTATATGAACTTTGCACAATTCCTAAAAACATAAACCTTGGAGAATGGACGCTGAGGTCCCCTTCTGTGATGTATTATAATGTAACCCCTGAGCGTTGGGGGGGGGGAGTTCTCCTAGTGAGTTAATTAGCTTTGTTGCTCAAGACTCTGATGTGTCCAAGGAAAAACTGTGAGACCGGATTTCAATAATGTAGATTTATGGCCCCGGACTTTCAATTAATAACCCTGCTCTCTGCTGAGAACATCTCTTTGGGGGCCGTTTGTCGGGGCCGCTCGGGACGTCCGTTTGCGTAGGTACAGGGGAGCCGTGCTGCGTCGTTAATGGCTCCATGACCAGTTAGTGAGAGTCAGGACTTATTCACGTGTGTACACTTTTGTTAGCATGTTGGCATCTTTTCAAGTAAAGAACAGGAACACGACATGCCTGGCTTTCCTTTTTGCAGAAACAGGCCCGCCTGGAGGCTGAAAAACAGCCCAGCTAGCACCAGGGCCGAAACTCAATTATCCTTGAAATGCATGCAGCATGCAATATTAATGCCAAGTATTTGTCTTTTGGTTGGACAGCTAATGAATACATGTTTTAGAGCTGTCCTGAGACTGGGGAGGTGTGTGGGGGCAGGAGGGATGGGGGAGGGTGGTCAGGCATCGGGCGGAACTGGTATCCGTCTAGTGTGGCAGTTACTCACAGGCCACCGTTTATGATGAGTGTCCTCCGGGGTTTCTGCGTCACCTGCACTGTGTGTGTGCATGACCCAGAACTGGCCGGTTGCGCCAGCAGTAAACGAGAATCGGGATCAGTGTTTTCTATTTTTGTAAGCAGGTGCACGCACAGGTTTGAGGATCTGAGCCCTGGTTGACTAGCTCTTGCGCAGGTTATAGCTCGCCTTTGATTTTGACCCTGATAAATCAATTCAATGTGTCCACATATTTTAAGAGGACATGCACTTTGCAGTATAAGCTACTTCGGTAACCTATTGGAGCACATTCTGAGAGCACAATGTTAAAAGTTGAGATAAACTTGAGATGCTAAGTGGAACAACATGCAAGCTATGCATAATGTTGTCAGCATGGAGTTGTCTAGATTACCCACTAGAGGGCGTGGCAAAACATTTCAAAATGAAATAAAATAAAAAATTATTTACTGTTTTTGATTATTTAGATATAAAGCTTTTAATCAACTGAATAGCAAAACAAGAAACACCAGCTTTGTTTTGGATTGAAATCCATATGCATGGAAATCAGCAGAAAAGCCCATTACTGAATGTGTTTGGCTTTAAAACGACACTTTTGTGCACGACGACCCGCTGAACCACCCCCTGAAAAGTCCACATCCACACACCGTTTTCAGTGAAAATCTTAAAGATTTTGAAGGCTGCTGCAAGCTGAAATATATCCTGTGTGTACAATCTTTTGCGGGAAATGGTGAGATAAACACAGATGCTTATCATGAGGAAGCTCTGGAACAGATGTCCGCCGAAAAGACAGCCGCTCACCGACAAACCTGAGACACTGCAGAATAAACGCACGTTTTGCCTTTCACCGATGTTGTCAGGTTTAATAAAGCACAATTCTGCGTGGGGTGCATTCGCAGCTGAAATGTGTGCTGGATATATGTCTTTGGCAGTCAAAAGAACAAGTAGTGACTTTTTTTAACCAATTTTTTGTCCGTAAACTGGCAATGTTTTATTAGATATTTAGGACCAGACCGAACCTCTGTCGCGCACCTGATAATGACATTTGTAGTGAACCCTTGAGCTAGACCCATTGATTGAACAAAGTTATGGGTCCTTGCCCGCTGGCCCCTGGTCAGACCATCCAGCAAGGCGACACCAGTATGGAGAACAGGCTCCTGCAGGATTACTGGCCCAGGGCAGACTTCTTTCTCCAACACAGCTTCAGCACCCTGGAGAGCGACCAGATTGGCCAATAAGGTGCAGCAGAAATGTCTTGCTCCTAATGATTTATATATATATATTTATAGGTGGAGTAGGTAGGACGTAACCTACAGTAAAAGTAATATTTTTTCTCACTGAAAGTAATGAATGTTTGGTGTGCGGGTTTTTTATGCGGTCGATGGACCGCCTTGAGGTGTTTATGGTCTCATTCACATGCACCTGATTAGATTTCTTAGCTTTTACCTTCCGTGCGCAACAGCTTTCGGATTGGTCAAAGCCTCGGAGACGGCGTCATACGCTTGTCATGTGGGTTATCACTTATCACAGATATGGGCGTCTCCACCCAGACGTGATAGGCATTTTTTAAAGTCCCACCAAATTGACTTCCACTTGAAAGCAAATTATTCCCAATAGGCACATTCAAAGGGAAAACATGCGTTTATTCTGCTTTCTTTTCTGTCTTTTCGGCGGACATCTGTTCCAGAGCTTCCTCATGATAAGCATCTGTGTTTATCTCACCATTTCCCGCAAAAGATCGGCAAAATTGTACACACAGGCTATATTTCAGCTTGCAGCAGCCTTCAAAATCTTTAAGATTTTCACCGAAAACACTGTGTGGATGTTTGTCTTGGAAAAGCAGAACAACATGTACCAAAGTGAAACCAACGGGAATCAGTAGGGGACTTTTCAGGGGGTGGTTCAGTGGGTCGTCGTGCACAAAAGTGTCGTTTTAAAGCCAAACACATTCAGTAATGGGCTTTTCTGCTGATTTCCATGCATATGGCTTTCAATCCAAAACAAAGCTGGTGTTTCTTGTTTTGCTAAAAACCAAAAACAGTAAATCATTTTTATTTTTTTCATTTTGAAATGTTTTGTCACTTCCTCTAGTGGGTAATCTAGACAACTCCATTGTCATGTGGGTTATCACTTGCAGATATTATCACTTGCGTCTCCACTCAGACATGATATGCATTTTTTTAAGTCCCACCAAATTGACTTCCACTTGAAAGCTAATTATTCCCAATAGGCACATGGTACAAATTAACGCAAACAATATAATAGAGGAGTTTCTTGTACACACCAATAACAACGTGTCTCTCACAAAAACTCAAGGCAAATAATACTGAGGCTTGTTTTCAATTATCAGTCCTATTTAATTAGAAGAAGGCTGGCACTAAAGTCAGCATAAAAATTGGGCCAGCAAACACTGTCACTCTTCCATTACACTTGTCATTTATCGATAGTCCCTCATTCTCAAAGCAGCTTCTTAAAATAGTGAAGAACATCTCTTATTATGATTTTTTTTAGCATTGGTGTATATTGGTGTAGCTGATTAAATCTGTCAGTTACCGCTTACTGCTAAAACAAGTACAGGGAATTGTTTGTGATATGCTGAACTTGTTTTTTTTAATCTTAGTTAGGAATCATTTTAGTTTCTTTAACTTAAGAACTTTTTTTTTTTTAACATAAAGACAAACCTGACCTGAAACTGCAACCATTTCACACAAGTTCCTACAAATAGAGTATGAGTCACAGTGTAAATTGGACATAAATATCCACCTGCTTCTAGAACTTTCCTTGGCATGCATACTGCATGGATTAAACACGGTTAAACTCATGTCTGGGAAAAGGCTTTGTGTGACCAGAGCTTAGACATGCATATGAACACAGTTAAGTAAGCATTATGATTATTCATATCAGTATACATTACACATATCTCCATTGGCAGATCAGAATGAAAGTAACTAACATGCCCACAACAGGAGAGTGGGTCTCCACCTCCTTACCTCTCCAGAGACACTGGATGTGCCAGGAGATTGCCCAGGTCTTTTGAAAAGCCTGGCTTTGGGATGGCCACAACAGTGCTATTTATAATCACCCCTACCGTGACGCGGATGAGATTTAGAAAGAAAAAAAACTTCCTGAGACACTTCTGACCAAACCTTGAAAAAGGGACACAGTCTCATTTTTACTGACTGAAAAGGTGAGAGGTTGTCTTAAACAGTTCTGGTTGTGTGTGTGTGTGTGTGTGTGTGTGTGTGTGTGTGTGTGTGTGTGTGTGTGTGTGTGTGTGTGTGTGTGTG
>JAOVYW010070298.1:8814-20851 GCA_025775045.1 Hiodon tergisus
GGGAGATTATCTAGATACATTTTATAAAGCTATATTGCCAATTTTCACTAAGCAGGTGATATGGAATTTATTTTCATCAGCATCTGTTGACAAATTTAAATATTTGTGGTGGGGGGGGCAACCTATTTTCTTTAAATGAACATATAGAGTGAACATTTAGGTGCATTCCGATTTCTCAAAAGATATATCTTCATACAGCGCCTTTCTATATTTCAGCATCTCCTCTAAATACTTGTGCTGCAGGACCTCCTGCACAGATAACAATCGGACATTCTTGGGAAATCTGAAAGCGGAATTTCTGTGCAGAGAACACAACATCTGCAGTGACATTGTGAATGAATCACTCAAATTAGAGCACAGTGGGAAAAGGCTGGCATTCCACAAACTGAAACTGTGTTTGTCACCTGAAAATTTTAACTCTTCAGCAGTCATTCCCCAGCGATCAAGGCATTGCAGAAGATTGGTTCCTAAGAGCTGTAATTTGTCAATTTCTAAAAAGGACATAACTTCTTGTTTTAGATCATCTTCTACTCCGAATGCAATGGTTACAAAAGCAGTGGTGCCGTTCACATTCACACACAAGGAGTGCATGAAGGAACCAGGAAGTACGCAGAGACCACTACTTATCTGGCAACCACTGATGATACTATTTTCACCTACTGTCACATTTGCAAAAAGTCTGGAGTACTCAACAACTGTTCCTGAACCCACAACACAGCTAGGATGCAAAATGCTGTGTATAATTCCAACTGAACAATTACCCATGATGTCATTTGGATAGATGCTAAACGAATTGGAAACTAGACCAAGTTCAGTTCGTAGGTTAATATCTCTAGTTAAATTAAAAAGGTACTCCGTTGTTGTGCCAATGTGATAGAATTTAGAGTTATTGAGAAGAATGACATTAAGAGGCATTCCCTGAAGCTGGTGGAATATCTTCTTTCGTACTTCAACAATGTGTTCTGCCTTTGTGTCATTAGCAGAGTCATTGATGTACGCTGATGTGGCCCCAGGACCTAGTGCCTGCAAAAAGTCCCCATAAGCATCAATCTCACAATTCAACGGTCTAATTTCCTTGAATAATGCAAGTAGATCTTTTGCAGTTGTGTGATCTACATAATATGTGCTGTCAGTGTAAACAAATTCGGAATCATCTATAGGCACATTCCTGTCAACTTTTTTGAATACTGCACCACTTGTGTACATTTTGCTGATGCTTGGTTTGTGCAGAAAGCACTTACAGGACCTGTATTCTACCTCACGGGTTCCAGAACCTCTGTCTGGTTCCAGCACAAACACTCCATGAGTAGTCCCAATGAATAAGGGTGAAGGGTGGGCTAAGGCAGTAAAGCCAGGTTTGTCAAACACAATTCTCTCCGAGTCTGAGATATTGTAGAGCTCAATGTCATCCGCACAAGTCACTAACACTCCTGGCTTCATGTAGTTGGGGAACTCTATGTACAAGGCCAGCTTCAGTTCCAGCATCTGGTATACTGGATCGCCAAGGGGCAATGCTGCGAAGATTTTCCCTAGGGCACTGGCATTTGGCAACCGTTGACTAAATCCACCTGTGATATGGCAGAAACAAATATCTTTTACATAAATGTATAAATACCAGTTTAATATACAGCGTCTAATTTTGTTGGACATTGCATGAACAATCATAGCAGAACAAAAATATATCTCTGAAAACGGTTTGAACAAATAGCAGCAACATACCGGCATGGATCAGAATTATCCTGAGTTCACTTAAGCTTGACCCATATTTCTCCTGTAGGCATTGTAATGAAAATAATGTAGAGCCGCCATTGCCTGAGTAATGACATAATATAATTATATATCATACTCATATTACAATTCTACAATAACTATTAAGCGATACATCTGAAAACAAAGGATACCTACCTATTTTTGATCCTGGAGGATCAGAAAACACGAGATACCTAACACCAACTGGAAGTTCTCGCCTATGAAGTTTGTCAGAAATCTGCTGCTCATATGCCAGTTTCTGATCTTCATTGGCTGCTGTGATAACAACAAGGTCCCAAAATTCTTTTCCCACTTCCTTACCTACAGGCAAGTAAAAAACAAAAAAAATTATTATAGTTATTAACAAAGAAGTTGGACCTGTGACCAAATTGAAAAAAAGCTCTCTTTTTTTTTAACCAGGTGCAGGCTCTAACCTCAAATGGATGGTTAAGACTGCATCAAATATGTTTTTATGGAAAATATCTGGCTTCAGTGGCATCTGACACTGATACAGTGTTTACATGTTTTTTTAACTGCAATGTTTTGTAACAAAATGAAATCGAACATGAATCCACCTAATTCAAGGATTTGTAGAGATAACTGCTAATATGTTGGTTCGAAAAATTGGGCTTTCACTTATTTCGCTTAATAAAATGAAGATGCTGTTATTTTAACCCTGTCAAACACCTGAATAGGATTTCCAATTAATTTTCCCGCAAAAACAGGCCTTCAACTGGCCTACAAGGAACAATTTGGAGCACTTATCAGTAGGAAATAATTCTCCCTTTACCCTTTTTGAATGAAGCCCTAAAATAATTTTCAAAATTCTCTATTTTACCTCTAAAATCACCTAAAAGATGGTGACCTCTAATGGCCAAATTAAGTAAAACTCAAAGACTCAAAGATGTATTTTCAGTATGTATTCCTTCCTTACCAGAGGGGGCACCGCAGCACCTGCCACCTTCCTGCATTATTAAAATTATTCCTGTACTGAGCCATCCTGTTGAAGCAACAACGTTCAATTCTTTTTCCTGTACCGCCCCATTTCTTGTCAAATTTTCCACCAATTCCTTGCCCGTCCCAACCAGAGAACTAAATGTTACCCTGTGTTTTTAGTTAATATGTTTTTTGTTAGTGTCATATTCATCCCATCTCTTGGACTTTTTAGTTTTTTTAACAGTGGCATATTATAGTACATTAACATGCTTTAAAAATAAAGAAAGACGACTTGTTATTAGATTGTATTGGGCTGGAAACTAAACAATCCTCGGTTTTAGGTAAAGCGTCATAACATCACCCTAACAGTTAGTGTTGATGAATTCTGCCATTTAATTTAAGTAAGCTCGGTCTTTTCCGATGGTTGTAAAATATAACCCAATGTAATTCATTTTACCAGCGTTACGAACACAATCAATCTAACACTCATATGAAATCATTAAAATAAGGTACTAAAATCGTGAAAGCACAAGCAGTTTGTAGGTAAATTTACCTCTTAATTTGTTAAAGATTCCCAGCTTTTTACTAGTTGCTTCTCGCAACTGCGTAGTTTGCAAATCGTCCATCCTTCCGCACTGGAGAGAAGTTTACCCGGAACTTCGATTGCCAGACAGAACTGTGCTCGCTGTTCTTAGCTTCGTTATTTCAGCAACAAGACTTCCTATTAAATTAAGTCAAAATAAAAGTCGGACGGGAGAACGAAAGAGCAACCATAATTAGTCGCCATCAATTGGTTTTCAAGGTTTTTCTCCGTGTGTACTGTTGCAATCATGTGGCGTATACAAATATATGGTGAAAAACAGGTAGTAACTCTTGTGTATTTTTTTCTTTTTCTAGTCGTCCTCAGGTTTCTAAAAAACAAATCAAGTCCTTCACAGTACGTGACAATAGAAAAAAAATCCATGAGGCGCTACTTATTTTTGAAAATTAATTATATTAATATCAACATCAATTAAAAATAATTACAAGTTTTAAAAATTTCATTGCGGAGAAGTACAAACAGAACAAACACACTTCGTCGTCAGGATTACAAGAAGAATTCGTTCTTTCCAGGGCCTTTATTTCCTGTCAGAGGGGTTTGCTGCAGAGGGGGAAATTCATACCACTCGGCAGGGACAAACATACGAAAGTCCTTTTCTTTGTCATCCTACCAAGTTCTCTGGCTGGCTAGCTAGTGGTACACCAGGTTTAAGAGGAATTTGGAGAATTAAAAATTTGGTCAAGTAAACAGCTGGGCTGCTGAATAGGTAGGCAGGAGAATTATTTTTTTTTTGATCAAATGATTTTCTACCAATCATTTTATCTAGAGCTAGCTTGTAAAGCAAACAATTTGTTGTAGTAAATCTGACTTCTATTTAGTAAGTAATTGACATTTTGCCCAGGTACCATGCACGGCAAATGATCGCAGTGAATGAAGACCGACATTCGGTGTTTTCAGGGCTGTCAGCACTTTAAAGGACAATGGTTTCCAGTCAGGGAAGAAGAATCTCATGAAGTCTGTAATCCCTTTTGGCACATCTTGTAAGAAACACGAGCTTTGTGCTTTGTATAGGATTCCAGGCAATTTGCATCCTGATTCCCAACAACGTGAGAGCAAAGTGAACTCCCCATCATTGTATTCACATCATATTTATACACATGAACAAACCAGTTACAGAAATCGTCATCATTCAGTGGAAAAGTACATACACCCTTTGCAGCAACCTTCCACAGCCCCCCTCGCCCTAGAAGAGGGAGGTCAGCTCAACACCTCCTCCAGATAGGGCTCGAATCGTCAGACGAACTGGAGTTCAAAGGAATCTAAACAGTCCACGGAGAACACCTTATCTTGAGACTCTCATGGCTCACTCATGGTCAAGCTGCTAACGTACGATTTAATAAACCATTCCAGAGGCCTTTTCTTCTAGCAGAATATTAGTAACTTCATCTGTATGTTATTGTATTAATGTATTAATTAAGAAAGACAGAACCCAATCACAAAAATTTCCATAACAAGCCCTAACAAGATTTTCAAGCCACAGTGCGGTTTGTAGTGGTAGACAATCTAGGAGCTCACGGTATTGCTGGCTTTATTAAAAGTTTCTCTGGTGAGTACAGTTGATGGTTTTGAACTACAAAAAGTTCAGATACTCAATTAAAAATGTTAGCTTGGGTGCTTTGTGTTAGAATGTGCCAAATAACTATATTAAGTTCATGTGAAATCTGCTCAACGGAAGGCTGTTGTGGGGTGATAAGAGAATGTGTGTCTATTTATGATATTTTTTAGGGTATTGTACCAATGGTAATTAACTCTTAAAAAAAAAAAATCAGTTTTGTGAGACAAACTTAAAACTTAAATTACAATTCTGAAATTATCCTCACCGCAGACTGATCTCATTGATTCTCTCCCAATCATAGTCAGTGCAACAACCACAGATTTACATCTTACATATATTATAAGTAGTGCTGTCAATCGATTAAAATTTTTAATCGTGTTAATCCCAATAATAGGCCTGAGGCGACCTATGAACTTTTTAATAATAATATTTGCAACTGTTGTCACATTAACCTGAACAATGTCGTCCATTATTTTTTTTCTCCTCAGTGGTCACTCTCTCCTTTGCTTTGCTCTTTGTACAGTGTGGGGCATGCAATGATACCAAACGGCACAGTGACTACTTTCCTCCTTTTAAACAGGCCAAAGGCATGCAAGTATACATTGTGCAATAGCTTTTAATTTAATCACTTTTCAGGAGGAATTAAGCATTATTTAAATGAGCTGTAAGGGTACCAACAAATTTCATATTTTGCATTTGAAAAGGGGAAAAAAAAGTCTCCAAACATTCTGCAGTCAATTTGTTTTTGTAAAACCTTAGCAAGACTGTGTAGCTCTAAAATTGAGTCTGTGTAAGAGGCATGTATGTCCAGTTTTCATGGACCTTTTTTTTAATTTTATTTTTTTATAAACATTAAAAAAGTTTAAAAGTTTACAATGAAAGAAAAGCTTTGGCAATAAAATACACAATGACCTTTGTTTAAGGTTGTACCATCTGTATCAGATAAGACAATAAAATCTAGAACAGTTTTGTGGAAAATTTTTTAAATTGTCCAAGTAATAATCATGTTATAAGAAAATGAATAAAATTTTATTCATTACAATGTGTTGAAGAGAAATAAAAACATGGTAAATTAATAAAAAACACAGTTTGAAATGAAAATAGTCCTAAATAGTGCCAAAAAGATATAACCATTGAATTTGCTGTAAATAAAACAGCGTACTCAGCTATATTAAGCACCTTTTTACGTGGTAACATTTCATTAAAAGGCCTTTGAGGAGGCTACTGAGTTAATTATGTAACTGTGTTTTTTCATTTTACCTGTTAAATTAAACAGGTGTATAGTAAATTATGTTAATTAAATATTGTTCCAGATACAAAATGGGTGATTGCATTTGGAAATGCCTGCTCTATTTAATACAATTGTACAATTATAGCTTTAGATTACAGGCCTATTCAGACAGTTTGAAAATATTTGTTATCACACATATTTAATTTCCATTTTACTATAGTGGTAATCCAAAGCAGACAATCAAAGTATGGGTTCCGTTTTGTTCCAGTTGACTGTTGCATCTTTCCATCTGAAAAAACATAGAAAATTTTTTGGTTATCATATAATACATTTTACATCTTCTGAGTATATAACCAATAAATGCATTTTTATTTGACAGAAAAAAACGATTGTTCGTAAATAATAAAAAAATAAAAAAAAATAATTGTCTCCTTAATTTTACGTATCAGCAATTTTAAGACCATCCACATCAGTTGGCTGGCACACAATTTCATGGAATGGGCATGGGTAAAATTTAGCGTGTAGATATTATTGAACACTTATTATTTACTACCCGGTATAAGAATTATAGAGCAGCTCCAAGACATTCAAACTTAAGAACAGCTATACGCGTATGCCTGTAGACTGCAAAACTGCTCAAGTTAGGATAAAAGAATAACTAGCTAATTAAGAACACACCCTATATTTGTATTTGATATTTGATCTTTAAAGGTATAAGTATAAACATTGTTATAGAAGAGATTTTAATTCCTTACTTTGTACGAATGCAGTGTTCGAGAGGAGGAATCAGGTCGTCATCAACACACTCTGAGCAATTCCTTGAAATAGCTGTAGCTGACACCAGAAACATACATTAACATACATTATGTAGTAAAACATGCCAATGTAATTTCTATTTGATTCCTCTTGGGGAATCAAAGCAACATAGGTTTGCTAGAATTTAATAATAACAACATTGTGAGACTACCTTTTTTCAATTGAGTCCAGAACCTGTATTGGGTCTCCAAAAATTGTCTATAATCCATCCACCTATTAAACAACTTAAAGAAGGTAACAAAAATAGTTCATACATACAGATGGTCAGTCGAATTTCCTCCAGCTGATTGGCCAGGCCGTCATAGTAATAAAGATCAAATTCTGTTTCCATACTGCAGTCGTTCACCAATTCCTTGCAGAACAAGACACTAAAGTGGCTCTCACTGCAAACCACCCAGATTGGGAATTTGGGAGTCTTCAGATAGGTCCCAACCTATAAATATAAAATATAACATACCTCGTAAATTAACTAATTGTGTTGGTTAATTATGTTCAGGCTACTGGAATCCTTGAAAGTTGAAATAGGCTGAACCCTAAAAAGTTAATAGTAAGGTGAAATTGGTTTGGGAATATTTGTATGCTGAATAAAGAAATACAGAAATATGTTCCATAAGTATTTAACCCCCACACATTAATATTTGTTAGAGCCACCTTTTGCTGCAATAACAGCTTTAAGTCCTAAGTATGTACCAGCTTTGCACACAGTGTCGAAGAGATTTTTGTCCACAGATCCTTTCCTAGGCTTATTCTTTGCCAGTTCTTTTTATTATTATGCCTAAAAATAAACTTTCTTTATTGATTTTACCGGTGTGTCAGAATAAAATTTAATCACAATAATAGGCTATGATTAATCCCAAGTTTAAAATATTTTATTTACTTCTATTTTTTGGGGGGGAGATAAAAAATGCATTACAAACTTATTAGAAGAATCTGAGATTTTTACTTTATTATAACATCTCAGCTAAGTTTTGATGATTTCGGAATTAGAATCTATTAATTTGACATTGCCATAATAATTGCAGACATAATTAGCAGACAACCACATAAAGAACAATTAACGTCAACAATTCAATTCACGTCAACATTAATTAAAGTGAATGTAAACAGCTTGCCTGTAAATTGTTTGCATCTCTCACCCAACTGAATGCTACAGTGAGTAGGCCTATTTAAGAAACTGAATGCCATAGAGTCAAAGTGAAGAGACAAAGTAAACTGTCCCTTATCACACTCTTCTTTGAAATTGTGTGACATGACTCAAGTCAACCAGTTAATAAAGTCTACTTTTCTGTTAACCAGTTGCTCAGGCAGACTAGCTTGTTGACATTTTCAGATGACTGTGGCCTGCCAAAGAAAACCAAGTACCTTTGTGCAATATGGGCCAGCTTACCATGGGTATTTTTGTGTGCTGACCACCACTGTAGTAGACATGCTTCTATGCTGACACTGGGCTCTGCCCTATATCTTTCTAGAGTTTTGTCTGTTGACAGGTCCTCATCATCAGACTCAGTAAGAGGGAAACTTTTTCGTTGGTGGCTCTGGTTCATATTCTTGAATTGTAGACTCATTGCTGCTGCGACCAGATTGTGAGCGCTATCTGTTCCAATAGTGGTTGCCTTGTTCGTTATCTCCCACTCCCGTTTCAATTTCTAGGAACTGGGTAGCGCATGCTTCAGCAAATTTCCTTCACCACACCTAAAGCGAATGAGTGTAGTTGCCATTTGCCATTGATTAGGTATGACGTTATACCGAGGTAGTTATGGTTGCTTATTGAAGGCCAGTAGTCATTGCAACACATGTAGCTTGTGCCAACTTCTCTGCTTTCTTGGCCTTTCCACTTTCATACAATTCATGAATTCTTGAGACAATAGTTCCCCTCGAAGGTGGCCTGTATGATGGGTTGCCTGAGGTGATCTGGATAATGCCTTGAAGCCCCTGGTCTTCAACAATGCTGATGGGCCTGCAGTTCATAGAGAACCATTTAGTGATTACATTAGTTAGCTTAGTTGTTGTCGCTTGGTTCACAGACTTGCCCTGGCTGAACTGCCAGTGTAGTTTAACGTTTTGATCCTGTCTCACTTCTAGCATCTTTGCTAACATCAGCAAAGATGTGCTTTGCCCGAAGATGGTACTTAAGACTTGTTGTGCTTCGCTGGAACGACAGTTCATCATTGCAATATGTGCACACAACTTTAGTTTTATCTAAAGTTCCACCTGGAAGCTTTTTAAAACAGACCCGTTCAGCACACAGTCTGCATCGTGTTATCTGTGGCGGGCACTAGCTGCTTTCATTCAGCCAGGTAAAAATCAGTACTGGAATTATGGTAGGAAGTTGGGGTCAAATTTGTTAATATGATTCATTTGCATAAAAATGTTTTTTTTTTTTATTGCGTTAATGTTTCCAGATTAATCGCGAGCATTAACGTTGACAGCACTAATTATAATGGATGGAAATAAAATGTTTTGAGCACACTTACAGGACTGTACTCACATTTAATTTCCATCCACTTGTACAATTTACAAGTTTAAGTTATGTAATGATGTAACGATGTAACTACTTAATTATTCAGCAACATTCAGTTAAAGCTGTTAATAAAAGATTTGAGAGAGTCCCCATGCCCACATAAATCATAATTTACCAAAACAAAAGCTAGTATGCAGCTCTAACTCCAATGAATAAAAGTTACTAAGAAATAATACATTTCAGTAATTAGTAACATTAAAATAAAGACAAAAATGTAACACACAGCTAAATGATTGCACTATGGACAACTTCCCATAAGCCAATCACAAGCTGGTATGCAATTCCGGTGGAAAAAGTGAGAAGATGACTGCAGAGAAAGTGCTGAGGAGGATTTAAAGGGAACTCTATAACTCTGAGACATGGAGAAAAAAAACATTTTTTTTTCTTTCTGAAAGACTGAGGGAAAGTGCAAGCACGGAGCTTAATTCCAATATACAGTACTAGTGAAACTGAAATGCAACACCAGAAATACAAAATTTTAGATTTAAGAATCTATTTTAAAAATTAAACCCCTCTCACATTTAAATAAACTGTACAATTTAATTTTATATAAATTCAGCCCAAATTAGACGTTTTTTTTTTTAAGAAGATATGCAAACCTGAACAGCAGGCATATATACTTTATGCATTTTTTTTTTTTCTCTAAAGCTTTGGTTTACAGCCTGAAGTATTGTTTTTTTTCAGCAGCTTTGATAGACTTATAGACTTTACTAAGAATTGCCTTCTTCTTCTTCTATTAAAGAAAATGGTTTCATCCCATCCAAAAGGATATCGTATAAAAAAAAGAAAACAGAAATTTATCTTGCAAAAAGCAAACCTACCTACAAACCACCTACAAACAAATTAATAACAGTCTTTCCTACACATGGTCTGTCCCCAAAAGCAGTAAACTTTATGTAGGCCATCCTCTTTGGTGTTTTTCTGACTTTTTTCTCCAAATCTATAAAACTTTTATTAACAAATTTTTATGCTGCTGGCTATTGCTATTCAAGTATAATTTTTCACCTCACAGATACATCATTTTGAATGACAGAGATATTAAGTTTCAAAAATGTTTTTTCCATAATTGGTTAACAGAATTACATTCTGTAAAGGAATTCAGTCAGTTCCTTAGGAAAGATGTTAACTTTCTTACTCATTTATTTTGTTACTTTTACTAAAATGTTTTGGGTCGCTAAAAGTTTTGGGTTCTTAACTTGATATGCCAAAGAATCTCAGATAAAATAAAAGTAGTAAACCACCAATTTATTTGTAGCATAAGCATAAAGTAACAGCGATCTGTTCAATATTTTCTTCTGGTTTAAATTTTTTTAAATGTAATTTCTCCCTTACAACTTCCTTATCTTAAGAAATTACATTGAAACTTAAAAAAAAAAAAAAAACAGTTCAATCAAACAGTTGATCAAAAAGCTATTTTTGTTTTTGTTTTGTTTTGTTTTTTACTGTTCACTGGCCATTAATACTACTAAATTTATATTTAGAAATTATTCATTTCATTATCTTTGAAAGCATCATCACTTTACACATGCCTAAGACTTGCTCAAAATTGTATATATTTCACTACCAATCCTAAGAAATCTGGGACTAGCTTAGTTATATAGTTATTCCCAGCCAGAAGGTGTGTGGAGATAAAAATGTTTGTTCCAACGGGTATTACACTATATATGCTATTAACACCCAATTGCAGGACTACACGTGGTTCAGGGACTCTCCGACCAATGCTATTACAACTGACATGTATAATTTATATTTACCTTGCAGATGTTGTAATGTTCAAATAAAGACAGCAGTCCTATGTCACTGCAGCTCTTGATTCCCTTTAGAAGAATGATGTCTCCATTACCAGAGCTGAGCTTGATGTTGTCGTTAAACACATTTGAGACAGCTCGTCCACAAAGCAAGAGGTTTACAAGTTCCTGTAAAAAAAAAAATATATATATATATATATATACAGTGGCGTGAAAAAGTATTTGCCCCTTCTTGATTTCTTAGTTTCTTGATATCTGTCACACTTAAATGTGGCAGATCATCAAGCAAATTATTATGTTAGACAAAGATATGTGAGGAAATATAAAATGCAGTTTTTAAATTATGATTTATTTTATTAAGGGAAAAACCCTATCCAAACCTACCTAGCCCCATGTGAAAAAGTAATTGTCCCCCCCTTGTTAAATCATGAATGAACTGTGATTAACCAAATTCTTTTGGAAAATTGAGCTCAATTTCACTAGCCATACCCAGGCCTGATTACTGCCAGACCTGTTGAATCAAGAAATCACTTAAATAGAACCTGTCTGACCAAGTTAAGTAGGCTAAAAGATCTCAAAAAGCAACACATCATGCCTCGATCTAAAGAAATTTAAGAACAGATGAGAAACAAAGTCATTGACATGTATCATTCTGGAAAGGGTTACAAAGCAATTTCTTAGGCTTCGGGACTCCAACGAACCACGATGAGAGCCATTATCCACAAATGGAGAAAACCTGGAACAGTGGTGAACCCTCCCAGGAGTGGCTGGCCTACCAAAATTACTCTAAGAGCGCATCGACAACTCATCCAGGAGGTCATAAAAGAACCCAGAACAACATCTAAAGAACTGCAGGCCTCACTTGCCTCAGTTAAGGTCA
>JAOVYW010070309.1:0-20850 GCA_025775045.1 Hiodon tergisus
TATATATTCAGGGTGCTATACAGGGAACTTAAAATTAAATAAATATATAAAATCAGCAGTTAAACGGTCAAAAATGTTAATAATCCTTCCCAATATGGAACCTTACAAATCCGCAGGGTACATTCAATCGTTATACAAAACATAAATTCCGGCACAAATTACATGTAATTACAATTAGAATAAATATGTTTTTATCCAACAAAAGGGGGACGTGATTGCCTTTTGTGCTTTGACTGTACTTCCGTGGTACATCTTACTTAATCAATCAGACGTTTCAGCCGCGTTCCTCCTGGAAAAAACTCTGGCAGGTTTTTCTTCTTCTGGTAAGCGTATTATAAACACCTCTTTTCCAGGTTCATTCTGTCGGTCAGGTGAACGCGCACTATGAACATGCTTCCACGGGAGGGGTCGACACGTGATGAGCTAACAGGCTCAGGGGTGCTATACAGAAGCGGAACCGAAGCAGGCGGTCCTCCAATTTGGCTGATCTTAATGTTGCATTTCTGGCTAAACGTAAACTGCCGACAGCTGTGAGGATTTTTGGCATGGGAAGAGAAGCGTTCTACATGAGAAAGGTTTTCATACGCTGTTTTACGGTTTTAGGAAAGTATTCACATATTCCCCTCGGTTCATTTATGAGCGTTTGTAATCAAATGTAAGAAGCAATGAGCATGCTTAAATTTAACACCGCAATTGCAAGTTGAATCGTGTTTCTATTTAATCACGCGACGTGCAGGGCCTTCGTTTTAAAGGTATTCAAAACCGCTTCACCAACGCTTTCACTGAACAGATTTCACCCAGACAGAAAAGGGCCTTTGATCGTTTGCAACACGCTGTATGTAAAGTAGTTAAAATCCTCATCGCCACCGAGTTAACAATAAATGACACGCTAGTATTTTTTCAATGAGACTGCAGTGTTCCATGGGATATTTCTACTTGTTAACTGTGGATCTGGGTCTTCTCCCTAAAGCACTTCCTGTCTTCCAGTTTAGTTTTTTTTTTAAATCTTTGCCTTATTGCTTTATGATTAAACAAAACTGTATAAAGGGGCTCAGTAGCCACAAGGTGTTCTCTCCAAAAAAGGAGGTTTTTGAAGATTTGTTTAATATTAATTCTCCAATAGTCCCCTTCATCTGACGATGCGCTTTGATGTCCGCGTTTGGATCTGGCGTAGAGAAGCGCGCCCGGGTAGCAAATGGAGTGTGCAGACATTAGAGGAGCCTGCGTGGGGAAGTCGGGCGTGACGGCCGTGACCGGGTCACCGCGCTCCACTCTTGGCTTTGTGAACGTCCGCCTTCCTCCTGTCACAGCTCGTCATCAGAAAAAGTCAAACATGACATTCTTCCGTTGTTAATCTATGCTAATTTATTGAGCAGCGAGAAGCAAGCTTGAAATTTCTCGCTGCTGGTGTTGGCCTACATAAAAAAATAATCAAAAAGCTTTGACAAGAGCCCATTCTCTTTTCTGCAAATCAAATGCCAAACGTCACCACGTGTATGAGGAGTGTGTTTCACTTTGATTGCAGCATTTCTTCTGCTCTTCTGATATTCAGGGTGAATGTAATTTAGGGGCAACGCTTGGAACACACCTAAATATATCAATGTTGTATGTCATATACGTAGGTCTGTCCCTCTGCACTTTTCAGTTTCTCTAAGGAGCCGGGTCATTCATGTAAACCATGGGTACTTCATTGCCTTGTGTAATGCAAACCGCTCCTATAATAAGATCATAGTAGTAGTATTCTCTGTGGTTTAGAATAATGTTAATTTAAGAAAAAAGATAAAAACATGAGGTACAATACTTTACATCAGATAAAGCACTTTGTGTAAGATAAAATACTTTATGCAAGATAAACTACTTTACGTAAGTTGAAGCACTTTTGCGTAAGATAAGGCGCTTTTGCGTGTGATAAAGCACCTTCACGTGAGATAAATACTTTGGAGTGCGTCCGCAGAAGCTCCTGTAAACCGAGGAAAGCCTTGCTGATTTCACCCACCCGCTCTCCCAGTCACAATCGGCTGATTAAGTGAGCTGCAAAGTCCAGCTCACTGGGCTCGGTCTGAGCTCAGGCAAACGCTTTTATGCACTGAGCCACTCAGGGGGTTTTCTTCTCTTCACTGTTTCACAGATACAAGCCTTACAAAGACCTAATAGTAATTAAGATAAAACAAAACGTGTACTTCAGCGATACTGATTCATGATAAAGAACGTCTGTGTTCTGCAGCCCAGGCAGCTGGTAGCCAAAGGCACCACTTCTCCTTGTGATACGTTTAAATTTACTGAAGACGAAGGTGCGTTATACTTCAACAAGACAACATCCTCCCTCCTTCACCCTCCGTTACCTATTGTGAGCGTAAAACATGGTGAACGGTGTTGTCAGTACTCTCAGCAGTCACAGACTGATTCTGCAGCCGGCTAATATTAGCAGGTATTTCATATTTAATGTCTCCCTTTACTGCTGTTAGAGGGAAAAAAGAACATTGATGATGCTGCTATCTGTTCAAAACAAGAGACATGCTAAGCCCTGTTTTAGGGCCAATAATTCTGATAACTGGTTGACAGTTAGGGCCAGGGAAGGCTTTACCTTGAGCGAAAATCCATTAGATGCATGCAAAAGTCATATTGAGGAGAACTTTACGATTTAGCATGCAAACGGCAAAATACCTTAAGATGATCCGTTTTTTCTATCGCCTGTCTTGCTTTATTTGCATTCTGGACATTGTGACACATTTGTAAATCATCTGCCACAGTGAACTCACAACAGATTACCAAAAAATATATTCTAAAGAGCAACCTACCCAGTATTGCAGGGAGACAGTCATTATGTCTATCCTGGAGTACCGGGGCCAGTCATGAATAATGAGCCATTAATGAAGATATAAGCCCCTGGATGGAGCCAAGCAATTAAATCCGCCGGTTCGGTTGCTCTAATGGGCTAGTCTACCTTCCTCTTTCGCTGCCCCGAGATGATGCAGTTAACAAAACGCATGAATAAAATAAATAAATAAGTAAAGCGTCAGCAGTGATCAGGGCATGGGTTTGGTCAGCACTGAAACCAGAGATACAACCACAGTTAACCTCATCCGGCCCAGGAATTAAGCTGATGGCTACGCTTAAATATAAGCACATGGGAAACCAAAGATACTAAAAAATATTAACTCCTTACAATAGATTCTGTTCGCTCCCCCCCCCCCCCTCCCGATTGGCTGACGCTCACAGCGAGTGCAATCAGGAGGTCAACGCTGCCTTTTAGAGGGTACATAAGGAATAATACGGCATTTAAATCTACCCGTTTACAACGCTGCAGTAGTGAATCACTTTTTTCTGTGGGTGCTTATTTATTTATTTATTTATTTTTAAATGGGTAAAAATATATGTTTGTTTAATTTGGTTTGCATGTATTGAACATGCTAATTATTGTTTATTTACACAACAATCTGCCAAATTGAATATTAGAACAGTCAAGCTGATACGTTTCGTCGTCATAATTCCCTGTAAGTTAAAAATTGAGATACAGCCCAGACACGTTTTTGCAGCGGAAGTCAGGAAGCGGTTCTGATTGGTTCAGAAATATCCACCAATGAGGGGTCAGGACTGAGAAAATGCAGAAATGTGACTTACAGAAGCTGTCAGCATGAGAATTTGTATATTTATGTACTGCCCATGACATTTCAACAAGAAAACAGAATAGGAAGCTGCATCTTGATAAGGAGGCTAAGTATAAACATTTTATTGTTTTTATGATCTAGCTTTATAAATAAACTATTTAAGCCCATCCTAGGGAATTTTCCAGACAGGCTAGTTTCGCCAACCTGCATGCCATGTCTTTACTGAGCCGTTTACATATTTTTTCTTTTTGTTTTTTTGGTATAAATAATTTTCACCTTACAAATTGCTGGCAAAATGTAATTACCATAATCTTGGATTAAATAGTGATTAAAAGAGAAAAACCGAATGCCCATTATTAAAGCAACTCCTCTCTTACGTGTATCTTGTTGAGGATATTTGTTTTCATGTTTAAAAATAAACCTTTAAGTACAAGCATTCATTTCCAGTGCCATAACAAGAACATAACCACACTAAAACATAGTTTAATTCAGAGCAGATTCAAAATGGTGTGTAATAACACAATGTGGTGTTTTAAAAAAAAAAACAGCCTTAAAGTTTGTTGCCCTTGCTGTGGAACAGGATGTTTCCTTTCAATACAAAAATGTTGGCTGGATTTTTCCAACATAGCACTAACGAACCCTACTCTTTCAACATGACCCACAGACAATGAGACTATTTTACACAGACCTAGCAAACAATGCCAGCAAGTCTGGGTTCTGCCTATTAAATATCCTGAGGACCGGTTAAGTGAATTACACTGGATCAGAACCAACTTACACATGACATCACGTAATCCAGTGTGGAATGCATACTTTCAGTATCATTCTTTGGAGTTCATAATATCGATACGATTTTTTTCAGATAATTTTTCTTATTTTTAAAGAGTCGTAGAAAGTGTAGTGAATAAAATTCATAAAATTATATCTGTGACCAAAAAACGGTCTACCGAAGCATTATCAAATGCATAAAACATGGCAATAAATATTCAACCTACCCGGCTATTTCCAACAAGGAAATTGGACATTGATAGCACAGGATAGACAATTAAGTGAACACCAAACTCACCCACTTTAATTAAGCAGAAGGTGAGATAAAAAAATTAAAAAACCTCTGTGGGTAATAAAGGTCAGACAGCAGTGGCATATATAATCTGGGAACCAGGAAAACAAGTACCCTTCATAACATAGAATGGGCATGGAAGCTTATTATCCACAGCTGTTTTATATGGTCCGAGCAGAAAAAGGTTTAAACCAAGGCAAAGACATTTCAAGCAGGAAGATTTGAAGACTTAATATGGCAATTCCTGTAAGACATTCGTAACATTCTGACGGTCCGACCGATTCTGGTTTTACTTCGACGCTGGAAAATTCTGACAGAATGAGCTTAAATGTAACAGTAATTTCCACCTTCTGTTCTCGTGATAAGAAAAATCTGAATGACAGAACTGCCAATTTCTCATGCCTAGTTATGTCCTGTGGTACACTACAGATAAAAGACTTGCCCAAGGCAAAAGATTTAAAGACCTGAGATTACTGTACCAAGAATGAAAATGAGTTGTTAACCTATACATACCGAAACGGTGTAGTCATATTTCCTCTTTCTGGTGTTTTACAAGTTTGCGGCCTAAAACTAAATGTTTGGTCTACAAACAAATATCACCATATGACAATCATAAAGAATTTCTGCAGTCAAAAAATGACTCAAGCTGGCTTTTGTACAATTATGCAGTATATTTTTCATGACCGGGAGGAAGGAATACAGGGTTGTGGCACACAGCCTGGAGACCCGCCCACAGGCAGCCCTGGGGACACGCCCAGACCGGCACAGAGTGACAGGCAGCTGATGCTGCCACACCCACAGTCAGGACCTCAGCACTCACACTTGAGATCACACTCAGAGACGTGTAATGAAAAAGTCCTTTAAAGAGAGATATACTCTATTAAGGAGGATTTATACTGAAAAATCTGTGTCAGGTCAGGTGCTTTACACTTTATGATTTAACAGCTGAACAGCGGTTTATTATGCTGTTTTATTTTGCTGCTTACTTTTGTGTGGAAAATGCCCAATAAAAGCCCCAAACAGGCCCTCAGTCTCCCTGAGTCTGATGGGCCCTTGACCGCGAATGTCCACCGGATGGCGAACGCCGCTGGACCGCGAACGCCGCTGGACCGCGAATAGCGTAAAGGGATGACACGTGAGATGCATGACTTGACCGTTGTTTGTCTCTGAAAGCGGTTTTGCCTTTTCCATATTCTGCGACTGTATTGCACTCTTCCTGTGAAATTAAATTCTCTGTATTTAAAAGGTACTCACCTTGGATCCTGCTTGGTTTGGGTTGGTGGTGGATACGATGGCATGCTTTTTCTCTAATTTCTTACATCAGGATACGCACCTGAAGCTAACATCTGCTAAAAACCCCTTCCTAAAATCAAATACTTCCAAATGTTTTTTTTAGTTTATTTTTTTAGTTTTGAAGCATAGAAATGTCAATAGCCTACCACCTAAATAGGAATATGTACATGTTTATTTTATTTAATGGAACAATTTTCTGATTTAATGACAGTCAATGATAGGGATAGGTTTTGAATAGCAAACCAACCCGAGGGCAGCCTTGCGGATTCTAAACGGCGGATAGCGCCTCAGACTCATTTTCCTCGGGGTGCTGCAACAACGTATCGATTACCTGCTGCAGCAGAGCCGCACCAGCTCCATATAAAATTAAAAAGAAAATTGCACGCTGCATTTAGATGTAAGTTTGGATCAATTTTGAATCCATGGGGGGTGAAAAGGAGGATGAAATACAACCCAAGATTGTGAGTGCATTGTAACTTTATTTGTCAGCGATATTATGAGGTAGATAAAACCCTACTGCACATATTTGTCCTGGCAGCGGATATTGGGCTTTTAATGTAAAAGGATTCACTCTGCTGTTTTTTGTACAGAAATGAGCAACAGTCATACAGCGGCTGGTAGAAAAATAATTGGCCATAATAATACCTGCAGCATAAATAATATGCATTAAGCAGACAAGCTATAATTATCAGTTATATAATAGCACTGTTTTTTTTTGTTTTTTACTGCAGTAGAGGGGTGGGTGGCAATTTGATGGACAAATTTGTTCACCAAATTTCAAAGCCCCAGATTCCTACATTTTATTTCATATTACAGCACTATAAGATCAACGTGGGATGTGTTGGTAAGCCTAATTAAATGAGATTTACAAAAAAAAAGCTTTAAAATGAATCTCAAGACAACAGAAATTTTACTTTTTTCTGTTTTTACCTGTAGGTGAATCATTTTGTTTGCTTGTAAATTTCACACCATTGTGTTTCACTTGGCTACATGTTAGGTTAGAAATTTCCCAATCAGTGTTTTGCATTCTGAATCATGTCTTTGGTTACATATAACAAATACACATGGAGGGCACTGAATATATGTACACTACCGTTCAAAAGTTTGGGGTACCTAAGAAATTGCTTTGATTTCAAAAGAAAAGCTAATTTAAAAAAGAATGACATAAAAATTATCAGAAATACAGTGTAGACATTGTTATTGTTGTAAATGAGTATTGTAGCTGGAAACGGCCGATTTTTAATGGAATATCTACATAGGCGTACAGAGGCCCATTATCAGCAACCATCAGTCCTGTGCTCCAATGGCACGTTTGCTAATCCAGGATTATCATTTTAAAAGGCTAATTGATCATTAGAAAACCCTTTTGCAATTATGTTAGCATAGCTGAAAACGGCTGTGCTGATTAAAGAAGCAATACAACTGGCCCTCTTTAGACTAGATGAGTATCTGGAGCATCAGCAATTGTGGGTTCGATCACAGGCTCAAAATGGCCAGAAACTAAGAGCTTTCTTCTGAAACTCTTTGGTTAATAATTCTTCTGAGAAAAGAAGGCTATTCCATGTGAGAAATTGCCAAGAAACTGAAGATCTCGTACAACGCTGTGTACTACCCCCTTCACAGAACAGCGTAAACTGGCTCTGACCAGAATAGAAAGAGGAGTGGGAGGCCCCGGTGCACAACTGAGCAGGAGGACAAATACGTTAGAGTGTCTAGTTTGAGAAACCGACGCCTCACAGGTCCTCAACTAGCAACTTCATTAAATAGTACCCCCAAAACACCAGTCTCAACGTCAACAGTAGACGAGGCGACTCCGGGATGCTGGCCTTCCAGGCAGAGTTCCAAGCCATATCTCAGACTGGCCAATCAAAAGAAAAGATTAAAATGGGGAAAAGTACACAGACAGTGAGCAGAGGAAGATTGGAAAAAAGTGTTATGGACAGACCAGTGTTATGGACAGACGAGATGAGTTGAGACTGGCGTTTGAGACTGGGGAGTGATTACATTTTGTTTAACATCAGGCTTCTCCAATAGGGTAGGTCAGCCTGACTTTTAGGCTTGGATTGGCAAGAATTATTATCAATTTCTGGGAGAAAAGAACGAATTGGAAGCTGAACAGAGCAAGAATTAAAAAAAAAATCTCTTCTCTACTCCGTCTAGCTCTATGACATTCGTAGTGCTTTAAGTGTTGTGTGCGGTTCACTTAAGCATGACTAAAGTATGTTCCCCAATTGCACCTTATAAACTCTGGTTATGACGCACAAAAATGTACTTTACAAACTAATGATGATGCACAAAAATGGATTCCAAGAACTCACATACTCATAATAATACAAAAAGCAAAAAAAAAAACCCATCTTCTCCATCTCCCCTGGCAGGCACACAACGATTACGACTGCGGGGAACTAAAACTACGTTTTGACTGGGAGTCCAAGCCTTTTGCATTGAGCTGACAATGAATCACAGCCATATCAAAGCACAGCATGAGTCTTCAGATACAACAGTTGTTCAGATACAACATCAGTGGAAACCCTTCCTGGATGGGAGATCCTGGAGGTTTACGTTACAGACACAGCAGAATTCGCGCAGCTCAGCTGGAGGACAAGGACCCATACAAACAGTTTTTCACCGCTCGCCATTTCATCTGCTCACAAAAACGTGAGCCGATTTTGTGGCAGAAGGTAATACTGATTGAAGCCTCTGCGAGTTTCATTACGTTTTGGACCCTTCACTGCAAAGAGATTCTTCAGGGCTATCAAATACCTTCAATTTTTCAACTCAGTGAGTAAGCTAGGGAAGCCCTAGGCATCAAATCAAACTCACATTTTCCACTTTTCAGCTATCAAAATTTTCCAGTCTTTTGATCAAGTTGAGATAAGAGGGGGTGTAGCAGGATGCTCAAATTGGAAGATATGTTAGACCACACAGCCCCGCCTGCGGAGAGTGACGTTCCTCTCTGGCAGGGGTCCAGGAAGCCGGAAAGAAACCGCTGGTGAGTGACAAGCCAAAATAAGCCCCGCCCATTCCCTCATACGCCAAACCGGGCACTGCTCTGCTAATGGTGTGCCTTGCTTGCCCTGTCCAGGTGTGATCAGGCACAGGAAGTTCGTTCGCATTAATTCTCAATTTTGATTGAATTAAACATGAAGAATAGAGAAAGGGAACAAATGAATGAATTGTAGCAAGCAGTCACAAGTTTCCAGATGCGATTACAAAGCACAAAGGCTTCAGACAACCTCTATAATTACTGTGTCATTCAAAACGATCGTTCATTCTCAAGTTGGAAACACAATGTTTTCATACTGAAATACAGAATGTATTTAAACAATTCAGGAATAATTCTTGTAATTTTCCAGAAGTAAAATGTAAATGAACCCTTTAAGAACAGTGTTTTTCGGTGTTTGGAGTCAATCCCTACCAGACATAAGACGGAAGGAATGAAATGAAAACAGGGGGCATGATGGACGTTCAGTTGACCGGCTGCGCTGAACGCCTCGGATGTGGGCTGAGCAGGAAAGAGCGTTGGGGTCGGCCGGGGGTGTCAGATCGCCTGGCCACTCTGCTGTCATCATCAATTAGTGGAGGTCGGGAGGTGCGCGGAGTCAGGTTAATTGGGTAAGAGGGAAATCTGGATGGGCAGCACCATCAGAGGAAGCTCATTAATCACGGCTTCCAGAAGGGTCCTCTGCAAGCTCCTCCAAACCGCCAGACTGATTATATTAGGATTTCCGGCCAATTATTCCATATTTCAACCCAAACAGAAAGAAATGCAAGCATTGAAAATAACTGTTTCAATGTTAGATTTGAGGTAAGAATAAAATGAGAAATGTAATATTGGACTTGAATAACAGCGAGTCAGAAATCAGAGAGTGCGCATGTGGCGCATTGGCGGAGGTTTGAGAAGGAGCATTCGTATAAATGTGAAAGGGGAGTTTTATACCTCTCTTATGCGTCGTTTTTTGTATTTGGGCATGATACGTGTGCATGCATGGATGTAATCAGCGGAGACCTTGGCCAGGTGTGCATGGGCTGGATGGACGTGGATTGCAGATGACTGGATGACCTGCTAAAAAGACACGCTAGACTGGGCCGTCTGAGAGTTCGGCGCCTGGCGGGAATCTCTCCATCTCTACGGGATTGAAAACTCACAGACTTCTGTGATTAGTAAAGTAGATTACAAAAGGCCTGTCAGAAAAGTGATGATTTATACTTATTATTATTATATTATTGACATAATATATTTATGACATTTAGCCCATAGGTAGAGTATAATATTCCACAAAAAAAAAATGTAAATAGTGAACCATGGACCCAAAGCGTGGCTGATTGACAGGCAGAAAATTAACATGGAACATGACGGAGCAAGTAGAGAAAATAAAGCAGAATTATATGGACAGGTTGCACACATCTCTTTTTATGTATTTAATGTATCAGGTACGGGGCAGAATCCTACAGAAATATTCGAATTGAGTAAAAGCCTTCAGGAAAGGCCAAATATGTAAGGGCCAGTCATACAGGCATTCGCTGCCATTTCCACGTTTTACAGGTGCGAAAGTGACTGTCGCTCCCAGTTAGTCAAATAAATGTCCTCGCCTTTTAGTCAAATGCATATCTCCTAGTTTTAGTTAAATAAATGTCCTTGTCTTTTAGTCAAATAAAGGTCTCTGCCTTTTGGTCACATAAATGCCCCTGTTTTTCATGAGTTGCAGATGATATCACCAGAGATGTTAAATTGACTGACGATGTCAAGAGGAATGGCTCTATTCAGCAATTCCCACAACGGCAACTTTAGAAAGGTTTTTTTTGCATGCCTAATAAAATATCTGCACAGGGAAAAGGGAGATCTCTAAAACACCCGCCTAGCATGAAATAGGAGGGACATTAGACACCTGGATCTGAAGAACATAATGGCATATTTCATGGGCGCTTAAACTTTAGCATTTCACATCTGTGCTGGGACTAATTCACTGGGAGGAGGGGTAAGAGAAACTAGAAAAAAACAGAAAAATGTTGATGTCATAGTTTTATGCCCTACACAGGTACAGAGCCACTCGCCTCCTACCACACAAAAACCAAGCGCCACAAAAATCAAACAGGTTGTTCTTAACTTCAGAAGTTTTAGCCAGGAAAAACAATTGGTTTTCATTTACGGGGGTTACACAACCGCAAACAACTTGTGTCAGCTAGTAAGTAGCAATTCACCTGCTCTGTCTGTCAACATTAACCCCTTTCTCCCATAGCGCACCCCTCTGGCCTGTCCTGTCTATGAGCCTTGGAACCCTTTGAGAAAATGGACGTAAATTCTTAAGCACAGCATTTTCAGGTTAAGCTGACACACGTGACGCGAGGCGAGGCGAGGCGAGGCGAGGCGATGCGATGAGGCTCCAGTTCTCCATGCCTTTCTTTACAACCCTCAGACAGGAGAAAAGGAACTAAATGACACTGGCGGCTACTTCAAAGGCAGGGAACGAAGCTAAACTAAAGTGAAAATGAGGCCCGGAACACAGAAAATAATATGACAGTGCTGGGGTCTGGAGCTGCTCATTCTCACGCCGTCGTGCAGTAACTCCGGATTCCACTCCCCCTAAGGTCACGCCGTCGTGCAGTAACTCCGGATTCCACTCCCCCTAAGGTCCACGGATGGTCTCTGCCCTTTCTGGTGTGGTCTGTTCCCGTATTGCTCCTACTCGCAATCTGTGGCGACATAACTGACCTCAAGACCAAGCCAGTCCAGGCTTCAGTTCCACACACACACGCACACACATGCACAGTCACAGACACACACACACGCGAGCAGTCACACACACACGCGCGCAGTCACACACACACGCACACACACACACACGCGCACACATGCACAGTCACAGACACACACATGTATACACACACACAAACGCGCACAGTCACACACACCCACACCCACACACACACACACGCATACACACACACACCCACACCCACGCATGCACACACACACACGCACACTCACACTGACACACATAAAATGGGACACTCCCCTTTTGGTGGTTTATGGAAAGATGCGTATATGGCCAGAGCACTGGTGTCAGTGTGGCAGCTGAAATCATACACATTTTATACTATGTCCTTTTTCTCCACTCGTTACTAATGGAAATTTTGTGATTTTTATGTGTGTGTGTGTGTGTGTTTTCTTGTTTGTGTTTGTGTGTGTGTGTGCATGTGCGAGACCGTGTTTGTTTGAGAGAGCGTGTGTGTGTGTGCGAGAGCGTGTTTGTGTGAAAGTGTGTGTGTGAGTGTGAGAGAGCAGGTTTATGTGAAAGTGTGTGTGAGTGAGTGTGTGTGTGTAAGAGTGTGTTTATGTGAAAGTGTGTGTGTGTGTGCGCGAGAGCGTGTTTGTATGTGCGTGTGTGTGTGAGTGTGTGTTTGTGTGAGAGAGCGTGTTTGTGTGAAAGTGTGTGTGTGTGTGAGTGTGAGAGAGCGTGTTTATGTGAAAGTGTGTGTGTGTGAGTGCGCGAGAGCGTGTTTGTGTGAAAGTGTGCGTGTGTGTGTGAGCGAGTAGAATAAAAAGCGAGTATAACCTTTTCACCTTTAATAACTTTAAACCACACCTCCACAGTTTGTGCATGAGGTAGCACCTGTCCCAGACTGTAACCATTGCTATTGCACCCCTGAGCACGGTATTAAACCTAAATTGCCTCTCTTAATATCCAACTGCATGAAGGAATGAGGTATCGAATTGTAAACTGCGCTGGAATAGATCATCTGCAAGGAAACAATATAAGAAACATTAGCTATATTTGAATATAAATATTAGTTTCCATGAATTAGTATAAGTATACTGGACATCGACGCACATCACTTTTGCATCTAACTGACACCTGGGAAGTTACAAGCTAAAGTACAAATAACTGGTTCAACTGGAAAAATGAAGACGGGGGTGGAATAAAACCCTGCTAAATCTCCGGCTCTCGAGGACCAGGGTGATTCGCTCAGGGATGGTTTTATTGTCCCATCATGCCACTGGTTATTAAAGGGCCCGGGTCGCTGTCTCCTGGGAACTCCCGACACCATAACGACACGCGGCTCAGGGCGATTACCAGAGACCGGAGATCTGCCGGCGTCAACCAGACATCCAATCAAACAGCAATCTTCAGCTGAGTTCTCACCACTACTTCAGTCCAAAGATCCAACTGCGATGGACTTTGTAGGGAATACACGTTTCCGTGAAAAAGAATAACACAGCGTAGACACAGCTCCATTGAACACCTGCAACTTCATTTGTGTATTGCAATTATGCGTAACTGACGAGTAACTGACGAGTAACTGACGAGTAATAGGTGTTTCTGACCTCTAAGCAAATACATGGGTTGTTGGTTGCTTTCTATTCCACATTGTAGTATGACACAGAGCACTTGCATTCAGAATATTTTGCTTAGTTTTAATTATTCAGACGTTTAAAATGTTCATTACTCAAAATAAATGTAGCAATTTTGTTGAAGAGCCCTAAAAACAGAATATTAAAACACATTGAATATCATGTCCAGATGAGACAAAGCTATCATTACACCCTATTCATTGTTAAGGGAGTGTAAGTGGGGAAATAACTTATTTTACTTAACAGCATTACAGCACTTAAAAACTAGGGCAGAAAAAACCCCCATGATAATCTCCTTTGTAGAATATGAAATCTCTATGAGCCCTGCGTCCTTCGAAACCGTTGGACATCATCTGAATACTCACAAAGCCACAAACCGAAGTGGGTCATGACCGAATAACCCACTGCTCCCTCAGTTTATTCTTTGCTAGGATCTAATTTTGGGTGGAGTTAATTCATCTCGTTTTACCCAGAGTTAATTTGAGTGATAATTAATCCTTTGAGGTTAATGTTATTTTCGCACCCTTGAGTGCAATGGTGGAAGGGTCTGTTATGCTTATAAAGAGCGGTTTTGAATATGCTCCTCTGTTAAAAAACAATTTATTGAACCAACGAATCTACCTTTTTTCGGAAAGGGGGCGAGGGTTTATAAAAATATAGATATTCAACTTCTTTAATAAACACTGTTGTTTCATAAACGATGTGCAGAGTTACTCCTGCGTGTAAGGATAAACTCAACACTACATTACTCTGTAAGGTATACATTTATAAAATAAGTGATTCACAAATCGCGATATGGTAAACTACTCCCAGACATTTCCTTTGTCAGTGAAATGAAGGGTAACAGAACAGTCTGTTCTTTCAAAATTTGGAACCAACTTGGAACACATTGTGAAGCGTTAAACGCTTCATCGTTTAAAAAAAAAGTAAATCAAAAACAGGCAGTGTCCTCTGTTTGTTTCTGTACGGCCGTTTTAGGAGGAAATTAATTTAGTATTGGCAATGCTTGTCAGCGCTCAGTCAGCTGATTGCCACGGCAACTAAAAAGAGATGGGCGCTGGTGGTCCTCGGTTGTGGATTAAAATGGTCTCCATGAAGACTTGAAAAAGCAGCGCAGAGAAGTGGAAAACACAATGATACAGGAAGAATTTAGCAATGCATAAACATGGTAATTAATACAATGGGATATCTGCAAATATATTTACCTGTCTGTATGTACTATTTCCAATGGTAATTCATATTTCAATGATAAGAACTGTATGATTTCTGTTCAAAAACCTGGATTAGACCCATGACCAATTCTCTCATATAACTGAATTACAAATGGTATGGATCTCCTGTTATTGGATCTCTAGCATTGCAACTCACACTGAAGGACGCTGAAACTTGCATCAATCATTTGTCTCCTCACTCTGCTGAAATCTAAGGATATCCAAGTTGCGCAATGTGTTTATTTAGTGGTATAGACCCAATTTTTCACACAGTCCAGGTGGTCCAGTTGAAGGCAGATGGCCCAGTGAAGAACACCAGAGATAATGTTATGTAGGCAGCTGCAGTCGCCCTTAAACATGTCTATAACAGTTACTCATGCTATGACATAGCCTTCTCAACACACCACACCACACCACACCACTACACACCACATCATACCACTCCACACCACACCACACCACTACACACCACAACACACCACACCACTCCACAACACAACACACCGCTCCACACCGTACCACACCACATCGCTCCACACCACTACACACCACACCACACAACTACACACCACACCGCACCACTACACGCCAGAACACAACACACCACACCACTCCACACCACACCACACCGCTCCACAACACACCACTACACACCACACCGCACCATTCCACGCCGTACCACACCACACCGCACCACTACACACCACTCCACACCACACCGCTCCACACCGCACCATTCCACGCCGTACCACACCACACCACACCACTACACACCACTCCACACCACTACACACCACACCGCTCCACACCGCACCGTTCCACGCCGTACCACACCACACCGCACCACTACACGCCACACCACACCACTACACACACGCTGCTCCCTTGCCTGCTCATTAGACAACCTACTTTTCACTTTCACATTTTCCACTTTGGCCACACGAGCCCCATCCATAAACAATTCTTTGCGATGGCAATTGGCAGCATCAGGAGCCAGAAGAACGACAGAGCCAGCCGTTAGCAACGCCAACTGTTTCCTTTTGGAAGCACACAGTCTGCTTCCAACACCGACCACAAAGTTTTTAATTGCATTCACTGGTGACAGGCTAATGGCTTCCTACAAGGCAAAAGTCAGTCAAATAACGCAGGCTGTGTGACCCAGACGCCAACTTCCATCTCCGTGCACCGTCTTTCCTCACAGCCACAAGCGCACATCTGAGGCAGTGGTAACGGTCGCCATGGTCACAGATTCACCTTAGTCAGACTACACACTATAGTTCAGCTTCCCAGACATGCGTGCACAATGTAGCACACAGTGCGTACATGGCACCAGGTCCGAACAGCACCCCCCTCCCCTCCCCCATTCTCACAGACCCCGGACTGGTTCATGTCTGGAGCTGCAGTTTGAAGCCAGAGAACGGAAGCAAAAAGTCACTGCGAACTGTTTAGTTGCTCGTGGCAAGAGTCGGCATGAGTGAATTGCAAGCAGCTTTATGCAACTCAGGACTGCAGAGGAGACAGTAAGGTACAGCTGCACTTTGCTGAGATTTTTATTCCTGATGCTGGGTATTGTAAGACTTCATAGCGAATACTGTTGGCTTATGGTTAATGACGTGTGCTGTATCTTGCCGTAGGGGCGCACCACTTACCTGTGGGGGGGGGGGGTTAACAGGGATTAGCAATGCTATTTTAATCTCTGTTACCAGTGAATTAAATTCTAATAAAGAATCGAGCTCTTAATTTGCAACTTGCCTTGTTTCGGTGTCCCCTTGGGAAATTGGGTCGGTTGATTGCGAACATCGAGACGGGCGGGTCATGAGGCAGCATTTTAAAAGGGTGTTTTCTGCGGAATTCAGCGGCAGTGTCTATGATCACAGTGATTTGCATAATGAAATGAATACTTATCTATTGCATCGCATAGGATAACACACAGAAATGTGTCCGCCAGGACAGATGCATGCATAACAAAGTCCAGGTCAATACTATTGACAAGTGGCCTGTATGAAATCACGTCTGATTGACCGATTCTATTTTTAAACGTAAAGCTAATTAGCTAATCCTCAGTGAGTAGGTGCCCCAACACTGAGAAATGTCCAAATTAGAGATCTAAAATAAACATATCTCTGTTTTTGTTGTGCTTTTTACATAAATAAAAATCCTCTCAAACCAAATTACAATTAATAAATTTCCTCCTATTGGTGATTGTTTTATTTTAATATAAGGGTATATTTCCAATTACATTTCAAGCAACAGTCAAACAGCTTTATCTTCACAACGACATGCATAAAGTGCATTCTCCAAGCAGTTCCTTCAGTAGGAAAACTGCCAGCTCTTGCGTCCCATTCAAACACAGAGACTTTGCTGAGCTGAAATACCAAATCGCGTACGTCTGGTTGAATCACAACAATGCAAAATTTGCTGTTACCAGTGTATTGATGGGCTAAGAATTACAGCGCATCAGTATAAAAAAATAAAAAATAGCTGCGGGTCAGGATTATCTCGACTGGTTCTCAGCAAGCTTCTAAAAGCCTTGGAGAATTTTTTTTCTGTGCTGTGATTGATACAGCCATCGTGTGCAAGAACATTCAGTTATTAAGGTCTCTCTGTCACACCCCCATCACCTACAACAAAGCGAGCGTCGCACCCCTGAGAGTCACACACCTGGGAGTGGCACTTAGAAAAGCCAACTTTTGTAGGTTTAAGACGGAGAAACCGAATTTATGGCCTGGCTTTCAGAACCGTAACGTTCAGTGAGAAAAAATTACCACAGAAATTAGAACAGAATTTACAGTTGAATTTGTATGCTGAGGGACTGGACCTTCTATGATACCCAATACAATTATTGCACAATATACTGGATTTTTTCCACCCAATCCAGAGCAAAAATTAAGATGGCATCACCGACGGTAACTTGGGAAAATATGGCCAAACTGGCAGCCCCATCAAAAAAGCCCGCCAGACATCAATACTTTTGTCTTAAATATTTCTGCTTGGAAAAAAAGGAATCTGGAAGTAAAAATAGAACCACCATTAAACTTGGCCCATTCTTTATTTAATTATTATTCTTTTGACAGTTTTCCTTCAAAAGCAAATACTCTGCCTTTCAATTATTGGGGGAAAAAAGAACACATCACGGTCTACGGTGTTTCATTAATTTTAACCGTAATTTTAACCGTTACGAACCTGCTTCACCGCTGGCGTGACATTCTGAACAGTATCGACGTAACTGGTGTCATTATCATGTTAAAATCTATTGTGCAGACAGATCCAAAGCACTAACGGAATGACATTGGTATATTTGTATTTTGTGGTTGTTCAGAGTTATTTATATAATTTGTAAATTATTCAGTGCAAGTCATTATTTCAAATTAGTGTCACTTCTTACAACATGTTCCTAAAAATTAAACAGCCGCAATTCCCGTTTTGCTGAGGGACTCGACCTCGGCTTGTCAAATCGCAGAAATTAATTTGAAAGAATACCAGACCACATTAAATTATATATAGTGACTGTGGGATCAGTTAAAGCCCTGTGCTGAATAAAACAAAGTGTCTTTTCCAGAACGCACGACGTTCTCCTGGAGTGCTACTCCTGAACCCGACCCATAACGTTTTCGCTAGCTACTGAAACACAGTATTGGATCCTCGGGTCGTCTTGTCGCCAAAAGCTGTTTCTGTTGTTTGTGGCATCTTAAACAGCTTAAACGTTTACATTTTTTCCCCGAATGTTTATAAACATATAACATATATTCCCTCTGCATTTGTGGATTTGATATGATTTTTGTTTGTTTGTTTGTTTGTTTGTTCGTTTCTGGCAAACGTGAGGATTGTATTGTGAATGCTTTTTAAATGTATGCTGACTTAAGCATTTGCGCACACCCCTATATTCATCAAACAGTTGGGTTGTTGACCCTGTGTGTCCTTTGACTTTCAATAGATGAAAAGCTATGATTACCAGCGTACAGTTGGGGATCAACAAGTCATCTGATTTCTGTTCTAATTATCCTAGTGTATTAGTAAATTAGTCTGTGGTTTTTGCTTTTTGCTTTAGCTCTCAGTAAAATGAGATTGGTGTGACAAAGCCTTCCCTTCAGCACTGTGGGAGTATCTAGTTTATTACCTTAAATCTGAATTTCAGGACTTCAGCTGAATACAAGGAGCTTGGTTATACAGGGCATTTTACAGGGCATCACACCTTACCAAAATATTTTCCTCTTAAACAGGGCACAGTAAACAGATAAAGAGACAGCGTATTTCCAGTGACCAAATCCCAGAGTGGCTAAAATGGCTAAGGTTGCTAGGGTGGCTAAGGTAACTAAGGGGGCTAAGGTAACTAAGGGGGCTAAGGCGGCTAAGTTAACTAAGGGGGCTAAGGCGGCTAAGTTAACTAAGGGGGCTAAGGCGGCTAAGTTAACTAAGGGGGCTAAGGTAACTAAGGCGGCTAAGTTAACTAAGGGGGCTAAGGCGGTTAAGTTAACTAAGGCGGCTAAGTTAACTAAGGCAGCTAAGGGGGCTAAGGCGGCTAAGTTAACTAAGGGGGCTAAGGTAACTAAGGGGGCTAAGGCGGCTAAGTTAACTAAGGCGGCTAAGGTAACTAAGGGGGCTAAGGCGGCTAAGTTAACTAAGGGGGCTAAGGTAACTAAGGCAGCTAAGGTTGCTAGGGTGGCTAAGGTTGCTAGGGTGGCTAAGGTTGCTAGGCTAAGATTTGGGAAGAGAGAAAGTGAAGCTGTGTTGAAAAAACAAGGAACAGTTCAGGCAAGACTCAACATTTCAGCTGTCAGGGTCTTGGGGCACTTCATTTAGATCCCGGTTATTGATTTATTTCATTACCACTTCATCACTCAAAGTCTAATCTGCACCTCCCCCTCGCGTCCTGCAGAACATATTTAATCTCAGTCGTCTGTCTGCCCTCCACACAAGACTCTCTCTAATTTGTCCACCAGGACATGAGTTTTCCTGATCATTTTTGCATGTCAAGAATCTTTATCTACAGACTGGGCATGGGTATGACAATAAATTCCTTTGAGAAATTGCTGTTAAACCTTCCCATAAACCGCTAAACCTGGCTTTAAAAATAAAAAAAAATAAAGAAAAAAACGTTTACATTAGTTCTTGAGAGTATCCATAACGCAATACATTTAATATCACATTCTGAGAGTATCTGTAAATTGTCAAATTAAATTAAAGCTGCTGTAAAAAATTTATGCGTGTGATTTTTTTAAATTTTACTTTTTTTTTATATTAGAGGCTATTGCAGTGACAATATCGCTCTTTACTCATTCATACAGCTGGACACTTTACTGAAGAAATTTGAGTTAGGGACAGTGCTCTGGGGTACAATAGCCTTTCTGGTACTCACAAACGGAATCCCATAACCATGTCAGTGCTAACACCAAGGGGATGCTTATTTAAAAAATGTAACTAATAGAAACATATAAATACTAGTCAGTATAAAAGAAAAGGAAAACACAGAGACTAATCTCCTTATAATCAAGGAACACCATTCTTCTTGTGCATAATACCCGCTCGGCCACAGGATTTTTCATTATGGTGTTTTGATGAGACCAGGGCCTAATCTGGCCAACATTGAGAGCACAGGGATATAGCACACACCAAATGTTAGACCGTTTTAAAAGTGGGTGATGAATTGGAATAAAGTGCAATTGCAGGAAAGAAATGTATAAAGATGCAGGCTCCCCCTACCCTGCCACAATCCCTGATCCATTAATTTCAGGCAGTCTGCACCCAATTTATGCCAGACAGGAGTAATGGAGTTACCAAACTTTTTAACATATATTTTTTATTTTTAAAGGTCCTGCTTCAATTCGGTTGCACTGAAATATTCTGCTGGGTCAGTTTCATTTCATTGTTCCCATAAAGGCCAAATCTCCACTGGCCAATTAACAGCTGGAGGAATAATCTCCTGTGGGCTACAGGGCATGGATTTTCTGTTTCTTTTTAAAGTGTGAGATGTCATGGGTACAAAGCTGGCCTACGTAAACAGCTCTGATTTAGTCTTAAATCAAGAGCTACCCCCTACAACAGAAGCCAATTCACGGCTTTCACCATGAATATTTTAAAATGTTTGTGGACACCTCTCTTGTGAAATTTCTTCACAGACTGCCACTCATGCTTAACTCATGTAGTTAACTGGAACTACTGGTGTGGGGTGGGAATCAATTGCCTACCAGTCAGGGTTCCCCAGAAGTTTGTCCTGCACGTCTGTAATCCAGGCTGGTGGACAATCCTGCATCCTTGATGTCAGGTGGCATGTTCGGGCTGTGGCATGTTCGGGCTGTGGCATGTTCGGGCTGTGGCATGTTCGGG
>JAOVYW010070328.1:0-17920 GCA_025775045.1 Hiodon tergisus
CTGACCTCACTAATGCTCTTGTGGGTGAATGGAAACCCGCAGCAATGTTCCAACATTCAGAAGAGTTCCTTTCCCAGAAGAGTGGAGGTTGTCGTAGCAGCAAAGGGAGGACCAGGATTGATGCCCAAGATTTTGGAAGGAGATGTATGAGAAGCAGGTGTCCAAATACTTTTGGCCATGTATTGCATCATACGTAATAATAAAATTAATATAAATGTGTGCTATTTTTTACTATCATACATTTAATGCTTATTTCATAGCAGCCAATTAAGTTAAGTGATAGTTTAAAAAATTCAATTCAATAAAGAAACCTTTTATTTCAAAACGGGTTTTTAAGTCCAAGTAATAGGTTGCTTTTCATTACGGAGATCAAATAAGTTACATGTTAAATGTCCAAAAACACAGGCAGCCATTTCACATAAACTACGATTTTACTCAACGATTACCGTTCACTACTAGCAGTAGTGAGTAGTAAAAGGTCACCTTTGTGCGGATAAACCATGTTATCCGATGCATGTATTTACGATTTCCTACAGGATAGATTTATGAACAACAACACGCAAAAATACCATTGCTGCTTGCTATTTTGGCTAACTAGTGGCATCAACTAGTCCGATACAAAAAAAAAACTGCAAACGTGTCAACATCTTGAATTGATCAAAGACCCCAACGTAAATTAGTAATTACTTTAAAAAAAAAAAAGACTTACGAGTAAAAGTTTTATTGATTTTAGTATCTCGTAATAACGGACGACGAATGCAAACCACTGAGTTAGTACGCCTTTAATGATACTAATGCCGTTTATTTTTCATTTATTTCTAAACAAATACAGAAAATAAGACTTATCGAATAAAAACTTTTTTCACTTTTAAAATAAATGCAAAACCTATAAAGATGCAAAAACTTACCCATTTATATTCTCTGTGACAAGCCGACACAATTTTACAGTAATAGCTAAAGCTTTGGCAGGAATCAAAAACCCGTTACTTGTAAAAACCAGAACCGACCCCGGTCTCCACTTCCTCCGTCGATGTCTCGAATCTGTAGCTAGGTCTTGAATATATAGGAAAATGCAGACACCATATTCCCCGAACTCTTAATCATTTGACGTCGGCATGTCGAAAGAAACCAATTAACGTTGACAGGTCTGAAAGCTGCACGCCTAGTTATCTGCCCATATAGCTCAGTGCCGCCGTTAAACCAAACGAGAAAAAGAAAAAAAAACTCGCCAGAACGAAAACATAGTTCAGAAACGAGTTAAGCAAAATAAATTACCCGGTAAAAATCCCAGCCCTCCTCATACTATTACACATATACACTGAACCTTAAGTACTTCGGTACAGACCCAGACATATAAAATCATTTCTGAAACTTAATATAACTTAACGAAATAAATTAAGTAGCGTATTTATATTTTGTCACACGGCCTTTTACTTTAAAACGTACAGAACGAAAATCCATCCAATTAAGGCTGCATATACTTGCCATGCTCGACACGGAGTTAGGATTAACCCAAATATGAATTAAACAGTTTATTATATTAATTCATACGAAGTTCCACTAAACCTCGTAGTAGATGTTTCGGCTATGTTTTAACCTAGAAAGGTTATTTTTTTAACAGCCCGATAGTAGGGTTAACAGGCTGATCCATCGATTCGCAAGTGCCAACTTTCTCATGTTCCGCCCGTTAAAATTTAGCCAAAGCAAAGGACAGACACTTTTTGCAGTATTAACACTTTATGGAAATAGTTAACATCTTTCCATGTCAGTTACATCACCCTTCATGTGGATTAGGGTACAACTGCAGTGTTACACTGGTTTAACTCAGCAGGCACTTCACTTACTAGGAGTAAAAAGCCAAAAATATTTCCCCCACTTGCATGTACGTCCGAAAACCAACCTCAATTAGGTGACCGTCAGAGGTGCACCCAACCCTCCACACGCACATTAAGGATAATCAGCAGGAGAGGAGAATTTGGGAGTCGCAAAACACCCCATCTGCCATAAATCACACAACTGACGAGATTTGAGCGATCAAACCAGGATTCTGTGACCCAGCCGACCTCACATCCGGACGCACGGTTATGACCTCACTTTTGTCCTCCGCATTCCCCGTTGACTCAATTACCCATAACCACGTTTGATTTGAAGGAAAAAAACAAAACGTTAGGCACAAGTTCAGCATTTTTTATAGAATATTACCCAAGGGAAAAAAATATATACTTTCGTAAATTCACATAACATGCGTAATCTCAAAGCATTTAAACAGGGATCCGGTTTATCAGAACAAACACGTCCATCGAAAGAAAGCGTGTAAAGAAAAGCAAAACCACGACCTATTTCACTAACAGTAAAACAAGTGAATCATGAGACCCTGAACAATGGAGGGTGACCGAGATGAGGGGAGAAGGAAAAGGTGTTTTTGAAAGTGGAAACACCCACAGCCGTTGTCATCCAGCAGAACTGAGAGCCGTGTTGTCCTGCCTTTCAGCTGAAGTTCTCTGGGGACCCCAGGCAAGCGATACACAGGACAGTTCAACTCACACACACGCGTAAACCTCTTGAAGTGCAAGTGTATCGAGAGAGAAATCACATTGAAAAGAAGGGGACTGTCCAAGGGTTTGAGCAGGTCAGGGCCTGCCAACAGGGCCACTCCCAGGGCGGGTGAAGAGGACTCCAACACACTCCTCAGACCCCACCTTGGCACCGCCTCCGTCACGCATCTACGGACAGCAGATTACACGTAAGCATCTACGGACAACAGTTTACGCGCAAGAATCTACGGGCAGCAGTTTACACGCAAGCATCCTTACGTAACCTCCTAGATAGGAATTAAAATAAATGTCATTTAAGTTCCCCTCCATTTGCCCTGGATAGGAGTTATAATAATGTAATATTCAAGTTAAAACGTGTTTAACTTCACCACTTAAAAGAATTACGTAACACGTTACCGTTGTGCAAAGTCGACAACCACGCACTCAGAAGGGCTCACGAGGGCCGCGACTCACCATCGACGGTGCAGAGGGCCGCGGTTGTAGGTGGAGCCGTGGGCGTGGGCGTAGGCATAGGCGGAGCTGCGCGTGTACACGGGGCCACGGTAGCGCAGTGCCTGCATGTTCCGGTACTTAGTACTGATGCTTTGGCTTTTCCTGAACGCAGGATTCTGGTGGAAGGAAGGGCGAGGACGAAGAACGCGCTCAGGGCCCTGAAGCCGAGTAATAAACTACTGTTAAAAACAACCGAACAAGTACATGTTCGAGCCTGCTGTACACAGGCATTGACCCAACGCCAACGCAAAGTCTGACCACCCTGGTGGTCGTGTCAGGAACCCGCAGCCACAGACTCAGGAGTTCCACACAGATACGTACCATCAGGGGCCTCCGGACGTTCCTGATGTGCTCTGGAGCGCCCAACAACGGCCTTTCGTGGAGATGCAGCGGTTTCCCATCCGGACTGGAAGAGTGCGGCTCACGCCTCTGAAGTCACAACGGAGCGCGTTGGCAAGCCATCGTCCACAGCTCCACGTGGAACTACATACACCCACGCTGTGCGGCTCGAACTCAAGCGCAAACACGGTGCCAAAACGGATGGACCAACAGCCTGCCTGCTTCACCGCACACCGTTAACCTGGCAAGCAGTGGAGCCTCTACAGATAAGCACGTAGCAGGAAATGCTAACACTCACCCCCACCAGCACAGGGTTCTTCATCGGTTTCAACGCCTTGTGGTTCAGCAACGGCGTGTCAACTTGCCTGGGTCAAAAGGAACACCAGTCACGTCAGAGCCAGGAAACACAAAGGGCGGGAACACGGGCGATGCCAAGCGCAGTACTACCTTGTCAGGCCGGAATAGCGGCCATTCCGGTCTTGGGGCGAAGAGCGAGACTTCTGCAGCTTGGAGAACCGCTCGTTCAGGCTGATGCAGCTCTCTGGGGGGGGGGAAGCAGTGACCGGTTTTACAGTGTCCTACGGGAACATTCCTCACTCCGCAACAGCCCCGCACGGAGCTCTTATTTACCATCTGAAACGACGGGACATTTTTCACACTGACCCACGCACAATACATCCTTCACCTGTACACCCCGCCTCACAAGCCCTTCAGAACAAAATACACAAGTTCACCTATAGGGGGCTCTTCTGAGTTATCCATCCAGGGGGCCCCAGTGCGCCCTCCAGCCATGGAGCCCGAGTCTCCCCGAGAAGAGGTGACAAGGTCCCTGGAAAGCTGTCTGTCAGAGGAGGAGCTGCAGAACAAACGTCAAGGCAGAACATGACGGACAGATTGGCAAAAAAAAAAAAAAAAAAAAATTCCATTTGTTTTTCCTCCAAATTGACCTCCCCAGAGCGAATTAAGATCCCAACCTATCGCTTTTAAAAGGGAAAAAAAATAATTCTAGTTATGAAGGACAATCAGTCCTCAATTCTGAGTGAAGCAGACATTAAAAATCTTTTTAGAAGATTAAAAATCATACTAGGGCATACTTACGACAGGCTTACATTGCCTCCGAGCTTCTGTAAGTAACCTGGGGGATGTTAACGGACAGCTGGACGATTGAGGGCTTCTGTCCTCTACAGGGACCTTCTCAACAGACGCTTCATCATTTGAATAAGCGGTCGCCTTGGTTACAGAAGCCAGAGCGGCTTTGTTTTCTCTGCCCCGACAATTTCCCCACAATGCATCGCTCCGAGACTCTAGACTTCACGCGGTGAAGCGAACTACTTTTTTCCCCCCTAGCGAATTCCACTCCACCCTTACTGAGATGGTGCAGAGATGGAGCAGCGTCGTACTTCAGAATGCTGCGGTCTGATTAAACGCCTCTTTCCTAGTATCCCAGCTGGACAGACACAGTAAGAACACCGGTGTTCCTATGAGAAATCCTGGTTTATTTCCGTTTATCTCTCTCCATCTGGAGCCTGCATTGAGAATTAGGGCAGATTTTGCTCACTTCCTCCTTCAAAAAGCAGCACCGTAAGCTGCACGTGGGCCGAGATGATCTTTTCAGAGCGCGTGACGGTTTCCCTGGGCTACTCTTCGAAACACACGTGAAAACTGTCCAGAAGGTTCCACTCAGACGCCGTCAGACACCTCCGTCAAAAGCTTCCGTCTGTAACCCCCCTTCTAAGCTTGCTTCCGGTTAAAGACTTCCAGATTCCAGTCGAGTCAGTAGTAAAGGGGGGAGTCTTTTTCCCCCTCTTCCGGTTCACACCGTTACGATGGCACCCCCCGGAGTAGCGTGGCGAGGGAAACTTGTGATCCTGGAGGTCTTCGCTCAGTCCCAGTAGCAAGGGAACATGTAGAAACTTTTGGCGGCGCTGAGACCCCTTTGTCTTTAGCTTCCGACTGGTGGGCTTTCTGGTGCTGGTACCGTCGCTCCGAGGGAAAAGGAACTCGAAGCACGAGACCACAAGAGGGACTTTTGCTGCCGGACATTACGATGAGAGTTGTGCTCAACAGGACACACAGTAAACGCCACCGAAAAAAAAGGTCGTTTTTTACAAGCCTTTGATTCATTCTCCTGGGTTTGAACACGGTCAACAGCGAAGACAACTGACAGGCCTCTCACTCACCTCAGCGTGACCATACGTCAGTCTGTGAACCGGGGGAAACGGAAGTTAATCCCTTCACTCCAGCGTGTCTTAAGATCCGCTAACATCAAGCGTAGCGCCATGGCTACTTCAGTGTACAGCAGTCCAACAAGGGAATGTACATGTGTATATATTATATATCGGTTTCCCTTGCAAACTCCCGCATGTTCCAGCCTTCCTGCACCACCAGGGGGCGTTTTGTACGCATGCTTCAAGCGCCTCGCTCATCCGTTGGACTGGTTACCACACCGGCCAAGTTCCGCGGTTCTCCTGCAGGAAGCCGTTCTTGGCGAGCGCGCCTCCGTTGCTGGGCCGATCCGAGGCTCGGTGGTAGGCACAGATTGAAGAGGTATGGATCACCACAATTCCGTATTTTAGACGTTTGGTCTGGAGGCACGTCTACCGCACAGTTAACACTGACAAGCTTGTCATTTCTTCACTATACGTTTGCGAACACAGAAGACGGAGAGCCTTGTGCCAGTAAAAGTAATGCTCCATTAGGTTTTAAGAGGTTTTCTGATGTAAAGATTCTTGACCTTTTTTAGTGAGATCTTAATGATTGGACACAACCCTCCGGACGCACTGCTACTGCGATGAAAACTGCCCCATGTTAAAAAGTGAGGGGGAAGATGACTAGGGGCAAAAATCAAACACTCCAGCGGAGATATAACAGATCGATTTGCAATTTTCCTCCCCAAACCTCAGGAGAAAGGTTCTCTTCGGTTTAGGATACACAAAAGGCTTGTGTTCCCCGCCCCTGGCTCTAAGGGAGATACCGTACCTGTAGGTGCTCGGGATATGTCGGACGTCCACCTTGATAGTGAGGGTCTCCGTGTCCCCCTGAGGGGCGGTCATAGCGTCCCGTGTTGCAGGTAGCTTTCGCGGCGGCGCTCCCCTCGGGTTCCGAGTCTTCGGGGCCGCGGGTTTGGACCCCTCGGGCTGCTCTCTCCGGACGGTGACCACCAAAGGGGTCTTCCCAACGGCCGGCCCCACATCCTCCTCGTCCTTCTTGGGGGGAGTCTCAGGGATTTTGAGGGTCTTCTCAGCGTCCCTGGCGAGGGCAGGTGGGGTTTTGAGCACTGCCTTGGAAGCCAGCCTCAGACTCCGAGCTTTGAGGAGAGCGCTCTTGTCCTTCAGGGAGAGGATGCGCCCACCGGCGGGCCGAGGGGGTACGGGGCGCTGCGGCGTCTCCGCCTTGGTGCGCTTGGGGCTGCGCTCGCACTCCGAGCCCCCACTCCGGCTCCTCTTCGCCGGGCGCTCGGCGAGCTTCTCTTCGCTGTGGGGGGGGTGGTGGTGGTGGAATCTGGGCGAGGAGGGGGACGATGGCGGCAGCGGCAAATTGGAGGGAGGGAGCGTTCTCAATTTGGGAGAGCGGTACGGGCGACGGGAGCCGTGTTGACTGCTGCGTCTGTCGTTCGCCCTCTCGCCCTGCGTCCTGGCCTCTCGTTGGTGGGAAAACCTGCACACCCATCACAGAGAACAAACAGCTGATTACGGGGTAGCTACAGCAGCCTTCGGGTGGACACCTGAGCTACCCTTGCCCCATTCTGCCACACGTCAGAATGGCAATATCACTATGAAAAACAAAACGGCCCCTGGTTACATTCTCCTGACGGTACTGTGGGGAGGCACCAGTTACCCTGCACCCTGTATGTGCGTGAGATATAATTTCTCTCTTTTCTCTTTTACCCAGCCAGCATCATGGCATGACTCCTGTACCTCTCTGAATATGGGCTCCTTCTGTGAAACTCCTGGGGCTTCCTCTGGGGAGAGATAGAAAACCTCTGCTCTGCGGAGCGGGGGCGACAAAAACCCCCCGTCCCATTCCAGGGGTCTTCACGCTCAGGCCTCTCTCTGGGACTATGATCCCACCTGGACCCAGAAGCCCAGCTCCTCTCCTGATGATCGGCAATGGGACCAGGGTGCCTGTGCGGCCCCCTGTGAGGACTGTGGAGGGCTGCCTTGGGAGATGGTGGCCTCCTGTCGTCAGGCTCGCTGTGGAAGTGGCGGGGTCTGTTGAAAGGTGTGCGGGGGAAGGGCCTTCTGTAAGCTGGAGCAGCACCGTCCAGGCCCTGGCGGTCAACCTGGTGACGGTGGCTTGGCCATGGGGGAGACAGCCTCCTGTGGTCGCGGTGGGGTCCAGCGTTGGGGGAACCGCCATGGAAGAGAACCTGCTGCTGAGGCCGCCTCTGGTCGCTGGCGTGACGGAAGGGCTTGAGTGGTCTCCACCCGTCCATTAGCCGGGGCCTCCTGTTGAAGGGAGGAGCCCTTGCCCCCTCAGGCTCTCTAAAGTGGGGGTCCCGCCCTGGGAACTCTCTCTGATCCCTGGAGCGAGGGCTATAGCGATCACCATACTGTACCCTAGGGTGGGGCTCTCTCGGGCATTGGAAATTGGCGAAAGGCCTGTTCGTAAACAAGACAGACAGCATTCAGAATCCGTCAGTCTACAATGTAATCGCATTCAATCATTTTAATAACAGGTGGTTTCTATTCTCTCATACCATCTCTTCCAAACTTCCTGTTAAACATAGGGCTAAAAGCTGACCACCAAACGTGTAAGGCACCTCATCTCGTTCCCTTTAACACACTTACCGGTTTCTGCTGCTATCGGCATCCAGGAGAGAGCGATTGTGAAACGAAAACATCAATAGCGTATGCTACTTAAGGAACACGCCAAATGTAGAAATATTATGCTAAAAGATAGACTGAAGTAGGAATTCTGAAATCTAGAGCAGATTATCAAAGGTTAATGTGTAAGGGTAATTTGCATGATTGAGAAAGCGTTAATAAATAATGGTGGTAGTTTTAGGATTATGAAATGTGCGTAAGAAAGCAGCAGACAAATACGCAAGGGTTGCAGGATTAGTGGAAACAAACACAGGGCATGAGAAACAGAAACGCACGTTGTGCGAAGAAGTCTTTGGGGAAGGTCACCTTGACCACAAATGTCTCCCCGAAGGTCACTTTGACCACAAATATCTCCCCGAGGATGGAAAACAGGAATACAAAAGAACAGGAAAGTTGCCAAGGCAGGAAAACAACTTATATATGTATAAGGCTTAAATGTAGTCAACAGATGTCAAAAAGGAAGGCAGCTGTTGTCAATCAGGGCTATGGGGGATTGGGTGTGTGTTTCTTTGTGCCGAGTTTCAGGTTACACTCAGGACTGTAGGCAAAGGGACGGGGTCGGAACGGGGACGGGGTCGGAACGGGGACGGGGTCCGAACGGGGACGGGGTCCGAACGGGGACGGGGTCCGAACGGGGACGGGGTCCGAACGGGGACGGGGTAGCATCCTCAACATGTTCCCACCCAAGGAGAAAAAGACAACAACCGGTTTTGCATAATGTCATGTCTGTATAAAATACTGGGTCAGGGACAGACAGCCAGTCGGACTTCGTGAACTGACACACACACTGTTGGCTTGTCAGGGATACTATAAGTCAAACCAGAGCTCTGTAATAATCGTATACTCTACTGGTGTGAAAATAAAGCCGCTAAAAACTTCAAAATCTTCTCCTCCTTGCTTCATTAAAGAGCATGCGAGGACCAGAGCAGACTAAATTCTGTCCTCAACACAAAAGTAGTTTAAAAACGAAAACTGTTTAATCAAAACAAATATTAAATTTTTAGACATGCATTTATTCTTAACTGCGCTGAGTTAAAGATTTGAATAAACATAAGGCACCATAATAGTCCACTGATATCCTTATTCCAGTGATTGAAATTTAAGTAAACGGTTTCATTATCATTAAATGGGAAAATTACAGCGCGCTAGGACGCATTTGAATAGTAAAAACCCGCTAATGATAAGCGATTGGTTCCGAGCAGACCGCCACTAATAACTCCACAGACCCAGACACATTCACGAACACAACGAATGAAATGTTGATTAAACATTAGTTTCAGATTGAGCAATTGAACCGAAATTAAATCGCGGTAATGGTGTATACACGACCAGGGTTCTGCAAAGCCTGCAGCAGTCTTACACCGCCTACCTGGGCTTCTGTCGAGGCGGGCCGGACGGAGGCCTAACCATCCTAACAGCGCTGATGTCCCGGGCCGGAGCAGGGATATCTGCGTTTTGAGATAGCATATTTTAACCATTCTCTGAATTAGCTTAAAATTACATTCATTCACTTCAACTGAAACAATACTAAGACGTGAGCGTTTTGATCTTTACGAAAAGAAAACGCAATGTGGATATACACACATCGCGTTTAATATCGGTGACATGTTTCAGTCAAAGGCAATTATGTGGGTGGGAAAACACGACGCATTTATTACTCAGCTGGCTATCTGGGAAACACTCCGGCAGGTTATATATCGATAACAAAACCGTACCAAGTTCTTGGTTAGTAATTCGATAACAGGCCCAACGTCCCCGGTTACACCCTTTGCTAGCATAATTGTTCTACGCATACGACAACGCGTCTTTATTGTTGGCTTACTAGCTAGCAGTTACGGTGTTTCACGTGCGCAATTAACTAGTTTGGGAGAGACAATATATCATGACAAGTACAAGGACTTACCAAAAACCAAAGCGTTGGGGGAAAAAAAAAAAAAAGCCTCAAAATGAAGTCGACCGCACTGTAGCAACAGCTCACCGCCCCTGTGCCCTCCAAATTAAGCGTCGCTAAGCAGCTGGCAATCTTATGTCCACAGGGTCGTAATCATAATTAGAGTTAACTAAATACACTTCTACTTATTCAGCCACAACATGAGAAAGAACACGTAATTACTTACAGAAAGGTTACATTTGAAAGAACTCGGTTCCCACGCACGCAAGCGCGATCCACTTCAAGACCGGAAATTACGTAACGATTTCGGGATTTACGTATCCAGCGTTGCGGCTTTCTATAGCTCCCTTTTAACGTAACTTGGAAAGGGGTGAAAATTAATTTTGGCAGGTAAAAAAAAAATAGAATTCAAGATGATACGTAAATCTAATGTGCTTCATCGCCTTACAACCGCGCTGTTTTCTTTATTTACTACCCCGTTAAAATATATAAACATTGCAAATAAATTAGTCAAACACTGTAAAATGAATGTATGCATAACGACAAACTCACGAAACTGAAAGAAATGTACTATGATGAACTATGACATATTCTACTATATAGAACTACAATTAAAATGTATGTAAATAGATTTTCGACCCGAAGTTGTGTCGGCTACATAAAATGGCGTTGTGGAACACGAAGCAAGTAATAATTGCGCAGTGACAAACTTCTAAAATCTCGGTACTGCCGAGCACCTGTAAGTGTCACTCAGGAAAGGATTTTATTTAAGCCCCTTATATGGAACATACCAGAAAACCGGTAGTTGTCGTTGACATAAAACCATGATATAATTTTGTTAATTATTTCCATAGTATTCTAAATTGATCAATTTCAATAACATATCTACAATCGCATGTTTTTATAAAACACTACACTTGTGTCTTTTCCTAAAACAAACTTACTGTGCTTATCACGGCTATATTTAGTGTTTTAGCTAAAGCCAGGCTGGGGGGTTTATAAAATACAATTCCCAAATGCGATTGGAGGGCTGTCAAAGTTTAGATTTTTTTATTCATATTTTCGTTATGTTTGACAACTTCAACATTTAAAATGTATTTCACCTAAATTATTCTATTCCATAACCTATCGACTCTTTTTCAACGTCATTCAGTAATGAAATGTTCCGAGGATCGTCGACTGCCCAGTTTGAGCCTAGCTTTAGGAATCTTCCTGTTTCAAAAATCTTAAATGGACACTGCCCAGTTAGAAATATAATTTGTTTCATCATTGAGAAATCACTGATTAACGAAAATGAGTCTAAAACAATGTTTGGCAGAGGGATGTGTGAAAAATTAGATTTCCAAATTCTTTAATAACAGATATTAGCGAAGTCGAGCGAATCGGAAGAACAATCGGATTTGTTTCTAGGATTCCAGTAAAAACAAATCATTAGCGAAAAAGGCAACCAGAATAATTTATAGTGCTGAATCTTTTTTGCAATAGTATAAAGATAAAAAATAATTTACTAGATAGATAATTACACAAAAACATGTAAATAAATCACACAACAAAAAGTAGTTAATATATGGTAGGGTTAAACACAGGACAATGGTTATGTAGAAGTGCGACGGTTATGTGCAAAAAACAGTGTAGAGCAGGTGGAAGAGTTCACATGTTATTAAACTGGGGATGCCAGTGTTTGATGGCTGACGGCAGGAAGGACTTCCAATAGCGCTCCTTCCGACACCGTGGGGTGATCAGTCTAGCGCTAAATTAGCTCCACATTTCCTCCACCATGTCACGGAGGGGCTGGGCGTTGTCCATAATGGGCCGCAGTTTGGACAGTGCCCTTGCCTCTGCCACCTCCTCCAGGGTGCCGAGATTAAACCCCAGCACAGAGCAGGCATTCCTGATCAGTTTATTGATCCTGTTAGAGTCACCCTCCTTGATGCTGAGCAAGAATTTAAGTTCTTGCAAGAATTTAGGCTGATTAGATTAAGACGGGCGTTAGTCACAGATAGCAGAAACAAAGAGAAAAACTTACACACCTAATCAGCCCCCCTTTGCAAACTTAATAACAGTGTGTGGTGTTAGTTTCTAGATCAGATCTAGATCACGTACTTCCAGCTTTTTAATTCTTTCTATTCGGATCAGGGAGAGTTGAGACATAGCATAAGCCAATGCAATGCATTGCCGAAAAAGTTTAAACACTGTAATTAAACCTTATAAGAGACGTAGCACCCTATTGCTGAAAGAATGAGAATTAATTTGGGTGAAACGGAATCCAAGACGTTTTTTTTCCAGGTTTTTAGCTTCCTTACGAATCTGTGCAGTCAGGTCAGTTTAGTCTTACCATGCGTCAGGGTTGTCAGTATGACGAGATTTACGCATTTTCCTCTTTGCTTCAGCTCAGGCCATGTGTGTTGCTATGTGTGACGAACGTGTGTGTACGTCTAAACCTAATGAACCTCGCAATTTCCTGTTCCTAAATTCTTCTTTCTCCCACTTAGAATTTCTTTAGCTTCAAAGGCATAGGTCTGCAGTAAATTCACAAAGAGAATGTTTGGGAGATGTTACGTCCACCTCCAGTGGTCAGGGAGGAAGGAGACAGAATTCCGGTTGACCAAAGGTCAGAACAGGACACGAGATGCCGGTATAGCATTCACAGGATCTGGTTTTCCTCACCCTGATAAAACTAGCCATTAGCTGCAAGTCTCTTGTTGGCTCTTCAGGCCATTGTTTACATTATGCTGATAAGAGATGTTCGAGGGTTTATGAATCACTCATCAGGGATGTTCTGTTCTTTATGGGTTTATATATCACAGGTCAGAAAGTCAGAATACACTATATAATGATGAAGGTGATTATGTATAGCTGAGAACAGGGCGGGTCTTAGGACCGATCTCGATTTGTGAATGACTGCTCTCTTTTTATTTTTTATCCCCACATCCACAAATGTCTTATAATTAAGTAAAATAATTTGATGCATCAACACTTTATACACGCTCAGACATATTCACTTTTTTTTTGCATCGAATACATTGGAGTTCGACCATATTGTTTACTTATTATTAATGATAAACCATCTTTATCCAGCTCAATACAAAATGGATAGAATACATTTTTGTCCATGGACAAGATGCACCTGATTGGTCAGACTGGCATCATATTGTGCATCCCAGCCAATTAAATCCAGGAGTCCTGTCTATTGCAAGCAGCATACTCAAAGAGTAATGAGTTATGGGTTCATGTAGAACAATGAATATTAGCCTTAACATCGCTCAAAATAATTTGCTGGTGAGAACCTTCAACATCATCATTGACATCTCCTGACTGCAAGAAATGTACAGTGTCATGTGCAAGAGAACGCTCTTCACGGGCTCCTCTGTCCACTCTCCAGCTTCTTCCTGACACAGTCCAGGACACCAAGGTTTGGTGTCCAACTCTCAAAGCATACTGGGTATCCTTCACTTAACTGCCTCTTAGCGACCTTCTCACACGCCCCTCCCCGACTTCTTTGAAGTGAGCTAAAGGAAGATAAAAAAAGACGCATCTAAAACCTGAAAAGCAGGTCTGGTACCCCAGAGAACCGGTAGCCCAGGGAACTGGTAGCCCAGGGAACCGGTAGCCCAGAGAACCGGTAGCCCAGGGAACTGGTAGCCCAGGGAACCGGTAGCCCAGGGAACCGGTAGCCCAGGGAACGGAACAGAAAAGAGCAGGGAGAGCTGCCTAAGGAGACCGACCCTACTCAAGGATTGGTTCCAGACGACTACACACGACAACATTTACATCAGTGATACATACCACTGGTTTGTTTAGTTTTTTTAACGTAATGAAAAAAAAAGAAACATTTATATTACCTAATATATTTTATATATCTATACAGAGATTTCCATGCACCGGAAGATGGTCTGGTCTTATTCCCCATTAAACACTCAATACTCCTACTCAACATTAACCTCAGAAGAGTGCACCCTAGTGGCCAGGGGGGTAGAGGAACTTGCGGGTTTGACTGACCGGAGACCCGAGCGTCTGCCGTTTGTGACGGGGTAAGTTCAGAAGGGGTTCACCTGAGAGTGATAACCACAACTGTGTACCCTGTCTTGGGTACCTGCAGGCTGGCAGTGGCGTTTTAGTGTGTGTAGGAACAAATTCTGTTTGATATTACAAACAAACAAAAAATTCAATCAATCCAATTCACCTTTGTTCCTAAAAAGTAAACTGGGGAGGGTGACTGAGTTAGTTATTGGAAGGTGGAAGTTTTAGGCAATGTTACCCTCTGAGACAGAGTACTGTTAATGAAGTGAAACCATCTCATATGAATGTCTTACAATTTAACAGACCACACCCACCACACCGAAGTCCCAGGAATAATCAAATAATGCATGTTCCTTTATTACAAAGTAATACACAACAGAGTGTTCCACAACTCGAGTCAATTCACGAACAGAGAAAGATGAGTTAATTCACATAGCATTCACTTAATACGGTCTCACAGACCGGATTTGTAAATTATATTTGTTTGAGTCAGTTGAGAATTAGGTCTTAGAGCCATTCAGCTTTATCACACCAAAGCAGGAGCCAAAAAACAGCTGCTGGCCCGTCCCATGAACAAAGCAAATAAAATAAGAATAAAATAACCCAATAAAGCACGTAGAAGATCAAACATCAGACCAAACACCTGACGGTCAACAAAACCCAAACAAGAACAAACGGCTCATTATTCGCTACTATAACATCCTGACATTCTTACAATGACACTCAATTTTTATTTTAATATTATAACTAATATTGTTACTGTTATTTATAATGTGGAATTGTCCCAAGATGCAACAAAAAGGCTTTCTTAATTAAAAACATCGTCAAGCACTAACTGCTAACCCCAATTCTCGATTACCGTGTGGGTCAGGATACACTTGCAGAGAAACTGAGAGGAACATGCCCAACGCTAGGCTCACAAGGTCAGTTCATCTAGACACAGGGACAGTTTGGTAGACCACTCACTGTGCTTCTTCATCTTCTCCTTGATGTACTTAACCGTTCCGTCTGTGCTCTGTGAGCCGCTGTCTGACTGTATTAGCAGGCCTCGAAGCTGGTTCTGGACGGACTGCCCCGAGAGACCCAGGAGAAAACGGAGAAAAAGGTCGAAGTGTCCACCATCACTCTGCATAGCCTTGTCAATTGCACTCTTGTGCAACTCAAACAAGCTGACCCTCTTCACCAGCCTGGAAAATCTTTGGTGCGGTTGATCAAACACATTCTTCTGGCCGTTTTTGAAAGAGAGGAACACATACAGAGCAGCCAGATATTCCTGGATTGTCAGATGCACAAAGCAGAACAGCTTCTCGTGATACATCACAAACTCCTCCTTGTAAACTTCTGTGCACAGCCCGGATTGGCCAATGGCCTCTGTGAGGTCGATTCCGGACTCCGCCCACTCGGCCTTAGTCAGCGTCACCTTGCTCTTCTCCAGCATTCGAAAGGCCAGTTTTCCCAGCTTCATCAGGAACTCCTTAGCCGACTCGTTGCCGTTTCCCTTATTCCCGTACCTCTGCTTCTTGGCGTTTAACTGGATGAGCAGGAAGTGTGTGAAAATGGGGGTGATAGTGCTCGGGGGTTCTGCACCGCCATCCCGGCGAAACGCGGCCCCGCAAACGCTGGCCGTGATCCAGCAGAACAACGGTATGTGACACATGATGTACAGACTCCTCGATGACTTCACGTGAGCCAGAACCCTGTCGGCCACGTTGGTGTCTGCGAACTTCTTCCGGAAGTACTTGTCTTTCTGAGGATCGGTGAAGCCCCGTATCTCCACCAGCTGGTGGATGGACTCGGGCGGGATCCGGTTGGTCCTGCACGGACGGGAGGTTATCCAGATGTGAGCGGCGGGAAGCAGGTTCCCCTTGATGAGGTTGGTCACCAACATGTCCACCGACGTGGGCATGGTCATGTCGCACCAGCACTTGTTGTAGCGGAAGTTGAGTGGGAGTTGATACTCATCCAGACCGTCGCAGATGAACAGGACTCGACACTCGTCGCAGTCCAGGCTGTTCAGCGTCTTCATTTCCGGGAAGAAGCTATGGATGATCTGCATCAGACTGTACGGTCCCGCCTGCATCAAATTCAACTCCCGAAACGGAATGGGGAAGAGAAAGTAGACATCCTGGTGATCTTTCCCATTGGCCCAGTCAACGATGAACTTCTGCACAGCCACCGACTTCCCAATGCCAGCGACTCCCTTCGATAGCACGGACCGCGTGCGTCTCGTGGCGACAGACGCGGCGCTAAAAATATCGCTGCATGTCATGACGGTGACCTGGTTTCTCGCTTTCTTTCTGAGCGGTTCAATCACCCTCAACTCGTGCTCCTGGTTGACCTCTGCCTGGCCACCCTCCGTTATGTGGAGCTCTGAAAACACACCGCTGAAGTTGGTTTGATTCCCTTGCTTTGCTACTCCTTCGAATATGCATTCATACTTCCTCTTCAGGCTCAGCTTCAGTTCATATTGGGCCTCATCTGCAGAAGAAAAGGGACCAATAAGAAATCATAGAGAAAACACAAAGCAAAGCAAATTCCACCCTTTCTTCCTCCCTCCAGTAACCCAGCCATCATTAACCTGTAGCTGGACAGTCCTCACAACGAGCACTTATCTCGGGGAACGATGAAGAAGAAAAAGTAGATTTTTTAAATGAAAGGGGGGTTAGGGTGAGGGGGTGAGGGGGTGGGGATCCCACCGTATAATGCAAAAAAGGGAATATAAATCTGCCAGGTGCTACTAAACTCCCAAAACAACAGCGTTAAATAAAACACACCAGCTAATAGCCCACAGCAACAAGCCATCACCAGAAACACTAGGCCCCTCTCCTGAAAATACGCATCAAGGCTTCCCTTCACGTTCCTCCTAAACACAAGAAAAAGCTTGTAGTTTTTCTCTCCATTTCTTTTTTTTATATTTAAAGGCCCCTGTTCTGGAGTCAATATCAGAATTTAAATAAACTAGTCACTGAACTTTCAGAATAGCAAGTTGAACATTTTTGTCAAAATTGGCATCTCTGGTGCTTTTACCTTTGACCAGCTCAGATCTTAGGTTTAAAAACTGGAGCCCCTTACTTCTGTTGCACAGCTCCTGCAGGTAGTCGGCAATGTTTGTCAGCTTTATATCCTTCAGGGTCTGCAGGGTGATCCTCAGCGCTCCCTGCAGGCCACAGCGCTCCAGAATCTTGTCTACTAGATCTATGACATCGTACTCCTTCATCGGGTTCTCAAAACAGTCTGGATAACGGTCCCTCAGAAGGCTTTTGAACAGGGCAAGATCCTCAGCAACCAACCTCCTCAGACAGGCCTGAAGTGACTGAGAAACAGAAATTATGGTTTCTTTGTTAATAAACAGGGCACGGCACGACTGCATGCAGGACATTCTGCTTTGCGAAAACCAATTCCTGCTGCAATGCGGTAGGGACAAGGGACACTTAAGCCTTCAGTTGCAGAGCCACAGAATTAGCCTGTTAAGCAATAAGCTGGGCTTTACTCTGAGCAGGTATGCAAAACAGTGGCTCTGAAACGGCAGCATTTACAGAAATCCACGTACAAAACGGGGCACAGGTTAATCCAACTTCCTTATCATCAGACACGTACACAGGGCTTTCCCTGCTCGTCAGAGTGTTCTCCTGACCATGAAACCAGCCTTTAGCCAACCAGTGCTGGATGAGGTGTTCTCCTGACCATGAAACCAGCCTTTAGCCAACCAGTGCTGGATGGGGTGTTCTCCTGACCATGAAACCAGCCTTTAGCCAACCAGTGCTGGATGGGGTGTTCTCCTGACCATGAAACCAGCC
>JAOVYW010070339.1:0-20844 GCA_025775045.1 Hiodon tergisus
GGCAATTACTTTTTCACATAGGGCCAGGTAGGTTTGGATAGCTTTTTTTTCCCTTAGTAAATGAAATCATCATTTAAAAACTGCATTTTGTTATCTTTGTCTAATATTAAAATGTGTTTGATGATCTGCAGCGTTTAAGTGTGACAAATATGCAAAAAACTAAGAAATCAGGAAGGGGGCAAATACTTTTTCACGGCACTGTATATATATATATATATATATATATATATATATATATATATAAAATCCCAGACAGCCTCGATGATGTTGAGACCAGGGCTCTGTGGAGGCCATACAATCTGTTGCAGAACTCCTTATTCTTCTTTTGGAAAATGAATGTCGGGAATGTTGTTGAATGTCTTTCTACTGACACACTAATGTAGAAGACAAAAAACAAACATCAAAGACAACATTTATATAAAAAAGCTTAAGACTAAGCTAAGTGCCTAAGACTTTTGCACAGCACTTTATATAAATGTAAAATATGAAATATGCAAAGGTGCATAATATGATGTTAAAGTGCTCGCATGGCAGTAACTGATGTGTTAAATCTGACACACTTTTTCATATTTTTATTTTCATAAAAAAGCTTCCGTAGCCTTTGTTTTCATATTTTAGCATATATTAGCATGTTTGCAGCACGATATCTATCAATCAAACAATTTTAATACAGCCACTTGCTAAGAGCCAAAGTACACATATTTCAGGATCATTTTGTAATGATCTGTGTTAGAAAATTATCAAAAACCAGTGAACAGAGGTGAATATTACAAGTTAGATGTTTAAGACTGCATAACAATTAGTTCATGTTATTCAGAGCACTGTCTATAGTCACCATAACGTTCGTGGAAAAATATAACACAGGAACGTCAGGGTTTCTTTATATCCAGCAGAAAACAATTGATGTTGAATAATAGCTATGGGTGGATATCGATTTCAACTCCCTTTAGGCTGTGATTGATAGGTGTGCTTTCATTACAGCAGAAAAACCTTGGATCATATTGTAGGATGGCAGCAGGGCAAAGTGGGTCACATGACCAGCGCTTGGGGATAAATCACTTGAATATATATATATATATATCACAGTGCATTGACCAATTCTTCAAACGGAGTCCCCTCGTTACTCTTTAAACTGACACCGAGTCCGGGGGTGGGGGGAACGCGTTGAATTTTCAGTGTGAACGTAGCAGTCCGTGTGACCGTTTCGCTGGTTTCACACTTCAGGACAGTGTCAAAGGTGGCGAGGTCCCGGGTGTCAATCGGATCGGTAACAGCAGCAGGGCTGGTGTGTGTCTGTGGAGCATGACCGTGTGTCTGTCTGTGTGCCGTTTAGTGCGGATGCGTTCGCTCGTCCACGTATACATGGGTAAATGTCTTTGTGTACTGAGTCGGTCCAAAGAGACTGGGCTATCCAGGGGCAATAAAAGTGACCCAGTTGCCCCTGCCGAGCTACAGCCCCCCCCCCCCTTTTACCTGCCCATCCTGAGGCAGGGGAGCAGATGGTTTGGGACCAGGGTCTTGGCAGGCAGAAGGTTTTATTTATTTTTGAGTGCTCAGTCCAGGAACTGCTAGCTAGCACATGGAGCCGTTATGGGGTGAGACTGATTGTCGCCATGCAGGGAAAAGCACCCAGGGGTTTGTGTATACCAGCTACGCACCCAGGGGTTTGTGTATACCAGCTAAACAGCTGGTCTGGGCCCACTAACCCTCCCTCTCAGATGTCATTCCATCGAAAATGTTACCTTGAGGGTAGCTTCATTTCAGTCATCAGGTGCTTCCCGAAAGGATCTGAGTAGAAGATATGGCAGCTGCCGTGCTAAATGAGGTCACATCAACATAGGCTGTGGAGGCATATTAAACATATACCTTATTTTGCTATCGGTTGTGGCTGATATGGTATTCCCACTGTGGTCATTGCCTTATGTTGCATCTTAGCTTCTGGGCCTAATCATGGCAATGAAGATCTCTAATGCCTGTAGTTGTGGTACCCATGACCATGACCAGACTGGCACTATTTGTCTAATATTTTCAGAATATTTGAATAATTCTCATGGTTGAAAACTGATGCCAAAGCAGTTCGGAAAAATTTCCAGGATCACTGAAATATTTCGAAGAAAGTTTGCCACCACAATTCTGTCTCGTATCTTCGGACACCAGTTTGAGCAGAGAGACACCGTGGACGAACGGTCATGACGCGGTCGGCGCATTTAACGACAACGCAGGCGCGGTCGGCACGTTTAACGCAGCTGAGCGACGCAGTGGATTTGGATTCGGGACAAAGGTGCTGAGGGTGGCTTCTGCGGCCAAGCCCTCCACCGCCCAGTTAAGATGTCTGGGCCTATGAGTGATGAGTGATGAGTGGTGTCATTCCTCCTCGAGCAGAGCCGGATGTCACCGTCCCCATGGTATATTTGCCTGTTAATGACGGTTCATATTTTGCATTTGAAAGTGTTATTGTTATATCCTTGGTTCCCTGGAATATAAATATTAACCCTCTTGAGACTCACTGCAGTGCCACATCGACTCAGAAGAATTAAAGCAGGGCCTGATTTATAATATTTCGGTCACGACACTTAGCGCTCTAGTGTAATTTGGCATAAATGTTCAGAATTCATAACCCATTAGTGATGGTTAATATTTCTGTTCCAGGGAACCAAGGTTATGATAATCACCCAACGTTCCAATGCCTCCATGACATCAGCAGCACAGATCAGCTTCTTGTTATTGTCGATATTACTCTGATAATCATCTCATTCGGCAGCAAATTAAATAAAAGGACTTGAGTGGTCACAGGCACCTTGTACAGGCCACATCATCGAATTCAGATCACATTTTGGTCGTGCAATTTTTCCTGTTTTCGTCTAAAGCTAACCACTTTTTTTCTTTTTTCCCCATTAAAAAAAAAAGAAAAAAGAAATCGATTAAAACGTGTTGCAAACCTCATGATACAAATTTGGAGCCAAACAAATCGTTTGGTTCACCCTTCGCAGACCACCGTGCCTGATTAAAATCGCTTCTGTTAAACTGGATCATTTCAAGCGCCCGCACGTCAAACGGCCACTGTTGATGCACGGTAAATCATTGTGAGGCGCCGCGGTGCTTCTGGTGGCCGGCGAGAGGCCCTCTCTCAGTCCCGCTCTCTCTCCCCCTCGCGTCCATCCGGGCAGAGGAGAGCCCCGGCTTGTGATGAAAACGGAGTGAGGGGCGTGATGTAGACTGCCCCTGCGCAGGAGCTGCCATTCGTTAGCGCGGGAAGTCGCGGACCTTCGACTTGTTTACCCGCGGCAGTGACGCGGCGGAGTTCCTTCCAATCTGCCCTCAGACTTGTCAAGGTGTCCCTGTTACCTAGTGAAGGCCCCTTGCCACATTTAGACATGTCTGTGTCAGTAGTAGTTTGGCCGGGAACCTCAGAGGGTACATCGATCGGCTGTCAGCTCAGCTCTGAAAATAAGCACCCGACTGCACGGCGTTATGCAGGTTCTTCCGGCTGCGGTTGCTAGTCCTGGCAAGAGGTGGTGCAGTCCTGCTTGTTTCTTTAAACGTCTTTACAGAGGAGCTAAAAGACCCTATGGTTTGTGGTCTCCACCTCGCTCAAAGTGCGGGTTTACATGTGAAGAGCACCTCGACTGGCATGCAAACTGACCTAGCGTCAGTCTCTGGCCAGACGCTCTTTTTGTTTGGCCCCAGCCAAGGCCCAGAACTAGTTGCGGGCAGTCCGCCCGTGAGTCTTCCTGTTTGGCACCTGGGTGTGAGGCCATGAGGACAGGAAACGGCCCCACATCTGATAAATGACGGCAGCTGCACGACAGACAAAAGGCACAAACGAACGACCAAGCCTGGAGTGAAAATGTTTTTCGATCGCTGGCTAAAAGGCCAATGGCTGAATCTCCGGATGCGGCGTTTACTGACTCTCACGCTCTTCAGATTTAAAGATTAGTTATTTTGGATGGCCGTGACTGCGGCTGCCACTGAGAACCCCGTCGCTCCTCCCTGCACATCTTTGGCGTATTTTGTCTAAGGCTCGATTCTGTCGTCGATTGTGTTCCATACTCCCCCCCATGCGCTCCTCCTCCCATCAGAAGCTCGACAAAATGTTCTCTGGAGCGGGAAGCTCCGGCATCCCGCCAGCGGAGTTTCACAGCTGGGTTTCAGCATTTTACACTTTTGGCGAGGGGTCAGTTACGGGGAAGGGGGGAGAATCGGGGGCGGACGCACGTTGTGGGGTTCTTCAGCGTTGGCGTCGGCCGCGTGATAAGCCAGTCTCTGTGTCCCCACAGAGGACCGCTGCCGTCAGTGTGTCAGGAAGTACTCGAGTCCTCCCCATCTGAGCAGCTGTGGCCTTTTCTCGTGACAAGCCAGGGCAGCCAGGTGCGCTAAGACTGGGCTTTAGTGTCCTTTCACAGCAACACTCTTTTGTACATTCAGCTTTCTGACTATGAACGGACTTACAGAGCACTCTTAGACCAAAGCAGGACAGCATGGCGGAGCAAGGCGGGGCATGGCGGGGCAAGGCGGGGCATAGCGAAGCAAGGCGGGGCAGGGCGGGGCGTGGCGGAGCAAGGCAGAAAGAACTGGATAGTGGTATTTAAATGCAAAATAAACTCTGAGACATCCGTGCAAAAATTTTCTAATTATGTGTAACGGTATTATTCAGTGCGTTTACCGTGTTGAAATGCTCCGTGTTACCTAGAGGCTTATGAAATTGGTTTTGTTAGCATCAAACAAAACAATATAAACAACAAGTGTGGCTACAGGGACTTAGCCGTTTGTGATTTAGGTGGGAGACGGAACGCTTCTGTGGTTCAGAAGAAAAGCCTGCAATAAAGGCCAGTGTTTCCGTTTGTCCTGATGCGCTAAAGCGAAAAAGTTAAACCAAGAAAAACTTGGAAACGCGGCTGGTTTGTGGGATCGCCGTTGACGCTCAGCAGCTGTGCTAATCCCTTATCTGCTCGGGCTGCTAAACACGCTAATAACTCACAATAAAGAGATTATTAAAAGCAGACTAATTAACACCTTATTGGTCTCGGCTGACATCGGCCTGGAATCCCTGGAGCACCGTGGTGCTTCTCCTTTAAAAAGTGACCTGTTTTATTTTTAAACCGCAGGCCTTGAGCAGGATGGAGAACTGAGTGCATCAGGTGGGTTGGAGGGTTGTAATCATTTCTGAAGATGGTACAAGGATATGTGGTAAATCAATTAAACTGATTGTGGAAAAAACCCACCAAAAAAACCTATTTATTCACGCCTGCCCTGTGTTTGATGGTTATGAAGGGGCACACGAGCGTAGACGGCAGGGGGGCTTAGCTAAGATATTTGTGAGGAAAGAAAAATTGGTTTGTCTCAGGTGACATTTTTATTGATTGAAATAAGCATTTCCCTTTCCTTTGAAAGCACTTGTCTCAAGGTTGTGTATGAGGGACCATGTCTTGGAAACACATTGCCACTGTGATTAATTATTTGTTTTTCAGTTTATGGCTTTCCAATCTGAACCAATTTCACTGGAAAAGAAAAGCACCCTGTACGTTCAGTTTCTTTGATCAGAAAAAAAAATCTCCAGACAGAGCCAGATGAAAATAGTGGGAATAACTCCCAGGAAAAAATGGGAGAGAGAGAGAGAGAGAGAGGATGCATGGCAGAGAGAGAGAGAGAGAGAGAAACATAATGTGTAAATCTAACTTTCCTAGCAGTGACATTCTGCCCTCATCCCTGGAAGCCAGTGGGTCTGCTGTGCCAAGAGGATAAATGGGAGCCCATCGACACCTGACCCTCCCACCCCACCACACCCCTCGGTGGCTGGGTTCGCCCTCCTGACCTGACCCGCCCGAGACCCATCCTTGTGTTAGTCGTGCTGCTTCTGCTGGCTTTTTGGGTCTGGCACTGGAGGGGCCAGGGGTAGCACCCCATTTTCTTCCAGTGCCAGGAAGGCAACCCCGACAAGTGTCATGTGCAGTAGAGAAGAGGGAATCAATTGCGTGGAAAACAAGGATTCATTTGGGGCTTTGGCTTCTGTGCCTCAGGCTGCTTTTCTCCAACGCAGGGAGACGTTTGGTATGCTTGAATTTCCAACAACAGACAAACAATCAGTGAATCATTAGGAGCTACGGGGTCCAGGTGATAAACGTCTCTCCCTCCCACACACACACAAACGGATTTGTCTGTCTGTCTGACTTAAGGCCACTCATACAGCTATCCCAACAAAGCACTGGTTGTCTCCTGTCTTAGTAATTCTCCACCCAAGCTAAAATGCTACACCAGGGGCATCTGTGCTGCGAGACTTGTCTGCGATGCGACAGCTTAAGGTCACATTTTCTGCCCCGAAACCTGGTGGGAGGGTACTGGTGGGTTGGTGTTGTTGGGGGATGGAGGAGGGAGGTGGTGAATCCAAGAAGCGACGCAATATTTTCCTCCACTTTGGTTCCATCCCCGGCAAAAAGCGGCCTCCTGCATCACAGTCCTTGTCTGTGTTTGAAACCCAGCGTGTTTCCTGAGCTGGAACACAAGGGATTCATCGTGGTAAATGTTAATCTGCAGAGTGCAGATGACCAACATTGCATGTTAGCAGTTTCTGCTCTGGGAGCTGCCAATCAAGGTTCACATCCTTTACCTTCTCTTCTTTCCCCTGGATTGTGTGTTGAAAAGAAGATACAGAAAAGATCTTTAACATGCATCTATATGTATTTGTTTTATAAATGTAGGATTATCTAAGCTACTGACCCAGAATCAGCTAAAGCTTTTGGTGCTAAATTATTTGGTTCAGGGTCAGGTTTGGATGCAGATCCAGGATCAGTACTAAGAGAGAGTATCTTCAGCATCCGATTGTCATCCAACTTGATATAACTGGATTTTACTCTGTTGCTAATGTTACAAACTGCACTCAGAAGCGTAACAACAGAAAAATAATACCATTGAATTATTTCTTCTAGATTTAGCAAAAATTCTCTTTACCGATTAATATTGCTGAATAGATAATATGTATTTATAAAAGCTTGTGCATTAAAATGTAACACTCGGGCACACCTGACCAGACTGTGTGCCATGGTACCTCTGGTTACGGACAACAAATGGCTGCGATTTCCTGCATGTAGAATCGATGACAGGAGTGGCCAAGTGGCGTTTCCGTGGCTGCAGAATAGAAACAGGCGAACACAATGCAACCCCAGGCTCCGAGGCCTACAGCTCCGTACAACAGGCTTTATTGACTGCCTCGCATAGCTAAGAGGCTGAATGGGCTTTTAGCCTTTCCCTGATTTAGATGGCTTTGAAAGACCCAGCCCTGGGGTGATCAGGAGCGTGTCTGAGGGTAAAGTATGGATTGATTCCCCCCCCCCCATTATAGTGTCCCTGCCTGCACGTTCAGCTATGGTGCGGAGAGATGCTTGGTTCGAATCACAATTCAGTAGGTTATTTTTCGGCCAACAGGGGGTGCCAGCGAGCAAGCCGGGACACCCTGACGAGGTGGATGTGGAAGGCGTCAAGGTCAGGCGGAAGAAAACCATTTCAGTGTACTGAGCACGCGCCCTAGAGTAGAGCGATTCTGAATTTTTTTTTTTAAATGGATCAGCTCACGCATGTCCTTCAGCAGCAAAGCACAGTGCTCCCAGGACTAGCACAAGCGAACGCGCAACCATTAACATCAACGGATACACACGCTCGTGAGATCGTCCGCCTGTGGGTTCTTATCCCACGTCGTAGTTAATCAGTCACGGCCGTGTGACGGGACGTCCTTTTTAAGAGCTGTGTTTGATTCTTCTGGTCCGTTTCGTGTTTGATCTTCGTTCTGAACATTTGGTAATGGAATCCCAGATGGGTAACACATGGGCAAAGTTATGCTGTAGCAGACTATTAAGATCCGTGTTTAACACATGGATTTCCCATACGCATGTAGTCTAAAGAGTCACATTTTTAAGATGAATGATTTGGTGTTTAACTGATACCTGCTGCCGTTCATTCCTGAAACTATGTCCCGTTAACAAAAGCGTCTCAACTGTCGGAGTGAAGGCCAGATGCCCCCTACACATCTTGCTGTAATTTGTAAATAAACCGATACTCTGGCAGAGGTCCAAACCTTGCTGCTTCTGCTTAGCTGCTGGACCAGAAGCACTGTATCAGTAATATTTACATCTTGTGTTGTGAATTGACTTTCTCTGGGTATTTTCTGGAGGTCTGGGGGTCTGGGGGGTAAATTCATAGCGGCTAAGCAGAAATAAAGGGCTGAGTCTTTGTGGAGTAAATTTATCACCCGTCTCTCTCCCTGCATGACTGACTCCTGAAACTCCAGGCCTTGCACTTCAACGGGAGGAGATTTCTGATGCCGGTAAACAAAAAGAACCATACTCATGTTTCACAAAACATCATTCATACACGGGGTACTTAATGTTTCCCAAACAGCGTGGAGAACTTCGCCGGGTGAAAAAGGCAAGCAGGAGAGACAGAAAAGGGAGAGACAGACGGTCACAGGCGTGACGCAACGCCCTGAACCGGCGAACGCACGTGACCCCCACCACACTATTAAGACTCGAAAGCCCTGCAGTGCTGTTCACCCAGGGTCGGTCAACGTTAGCCGTGCCTGGGCATCGGTGAACAAAGACCACCGCTGCGTACTCTGCGTGGTTTTGTTGGGATATGTGTTGGGGTGTATTTATCCGTCTCACCACAAGGGGGGACGGGGTTGCTCCGGAGTAGTCTCTGAGGCGAAAGCCCGGCAGCTGGAACAGCCAAGGTCCGGGGACAGCGTGCCTTTGCAGGGGGAGGAGGCCGCACGTCTCCCCTAGCGCCTGGATTACAGCCGCCGGCCGCCTCTCCGCTTGTTCTAGCGGACGGCGCCGGGGACACAGTCCAGAGACTCTGAGCTGCAGTAATTAAAGCTGGATAGAACCCTATCAAGAAAAGCTGCTTACGTTTAATACAGCCAACCATGCAGGCGCAGCCTGAGCCTATGACGACTTCCGCGCCTAATCCCGCGGAATAAATTACAGCAAAACCCGCACCCCATCCCTGCGCGGGGAGAGTCGCGAGAGTCCCGCGGTGTTTGACTGAGAATCCAGAGACGTTGTTATTATTTGTGTTATTTATTGATTGAGTGATAATAATCATTTCCTTTTTATTGAATTACTATGCTTTGGGTGTCCAAGATGTTATGTTTTTGTGGTGCTGGTAAAGCAGATTGACTTTGACATTGAGTGACTGTCCTCAGACAGCAACAGTGACAAAGAGTGAGGGAGGAACAGATTAAGTGAAATTAGAATTTCACAACATGGGGGGGAAAAACCAATTCTGTGGAATTCTGTAAGAAAACACCTAACCTCGACTCACGAATACAAAACGATGCACGCAGGCCCGTCTTCGAAAGAGCAGAAAAATTCTGATTCCCTCTGACAGATCCACACTCCGACCAACACAAAGCGACAGCATCTACTCAAAGTTTTATGTAAAAATTTGTAACAAGAAAATAATTTCAACAATGGTAATGATTAATTCTTATACGCTAATCAGAAAGGCACCAGACCCAGCATAGGAATTATGTCTGAGGGAGAGAGAGGGAGAGAGAGAGAGAGAAAAGAGAGAGGGAGAGAGAACAGAGAGAGAGAACAGAGAGAGAGAGGGCTTATGCTGGGATAGAGGGATGATATCCCTGGGTTGGTATCTGATTCTGGGTGAACTCAGGACTCAGCACGGTAAGAGGTTGTTAAAAACTTATCAAACGCTACGAATAGCTTAAGTCAGACGCACACGGCCCCATGCCATGGACGGAACTGCTTCAATGACGTCCCGTCCAGGGTGATTCCAGAGTATGATAGCTTTAGCAAGTGTAACAGGTGAAGTACTAATAATAAAAGCAGATGACAGACTGAAGGGTGAGATGAAACCGAGAGATAGCCCAAACACAAAGGATGGGCGGTAGAGAAACCAGTTTTGAGCACAGCTTTTTTTCCGTTTGAGGCCGATATCCCCAGGAGAGGGACTGCAGCGCCAGGAACGCAGTCAGAACAGCTTCAGTAAATAACAAGCTGCTCAAATGGGCAGAGCCGAGCTTTAACGAAGACGCCCGCCGTACACATCGGTTACACGCTCGCCGTTTCACCCGCCGGTTCTTCCTCGTTTGGCAGGCTCCAGGGTGTCTTACATCTTCCCGTTCACAGTAAAGGAAGGTAGTTACCCAACACTTAGTGCCCGTGTGCCACATGTTGACAAACCCTGCATGCAGTGCCAATGTAGTGACAAGGTCCTCCTGTCCACCACCAAGGCTTTGACTCTCAATGTCCTACCATTGTTTGTTTGTTTTAAATAAATAAATATACATATATATATATATATATAGAAGTTAAGAGTGAAAAGAGACAAGAAGAGCATTGAGATACGGCTAACTACTCAAACCCCACACCTAGCGATCGTATGGCTCGATTGTGCTGTATATTACCATGTCTCTCTCATTCTAGACGTTTGAAGCCACATCAGAATTGCTGGCATCCCTTCTTAAATTCTCAGTTCAGTTTTGAATTCTAAATTTTACCACGAATAAAAATTGAGTAAGTAATAATATATTTCTAAATCTAAAACAGTTGAAGTAAATTTACTACATGATAAATACAAAATAAATCCTGTATCTTTAAATTTAAAGTTTTCGAACTTAAAAGTTTTTGTTTTTTTTTGCCTCTGTAGTTAATCTTTAGCTAGGGGTTCACTAAATCCATCCCCACGGTTTCCCCAGGCCTGTTGCTTTGTTAGTGGCTGAGGCAAGACCTAATTCTGCCCCCACCATTAACGACCTCGCTCTGAAGTGCTGCCAAGTTTGTGCAGCGCCTTTCCGAAAGAGGACGAAACACTGCTTCAAACACACTGTTTACTGCAATTTCACAGCTGTAAAACAGCATTAAATTACCCTTTCAAATCAACTTTATCTAACCTCAACTCGGAGAGATCTAAGCGTTCGGTGGGAAAACAAATTTGCGCAGTCTCAATCGCCGTCCAAATAGTGCTCTTTAATAAGCTTTATTAATCTCTGTTTTTGATTTACGAGGACCTGAAATAGCGTTGATTCTGTTGGAAGAAATGTATAAATACTGCGCTTTATTAACACGCTCCGCAAGCCGAAACCCGGGGATTTATTTTAATTTAATGTGCCCGTACTTGTGGTGGTTAACTTAGTTATTTCCTTCATCTTTGAGCTTTTCTCTCCACCAAAGGCTTTCATCTCTGGAAAGTATCACGCAGGGCAATACCGCTAGACAAGACCAGACAACCGGCCCATGGATCAATACTTCCTTGTTGGCCAATTAATTATAAGAAGACCGGGATTAATTAAAACTTCCCCGGCAGTGTTGGTTTTGCAAAGTTTGTGACATGTGACACTTCTCATCCGACCCTCTTGACCCCCGTGACCCAGGAAGGAGTTTGATTCGGTCTTCCTCCGTCGCTCAAGTCATTATCGCACATAAACAGCCGCGTGCCGGGGGGCTGCTTTGCATTGTGGGCACAGTCTTCCTATTTGAGGTTTCTCATTGGACGATCGGAGTCTTTGCCACGTCCCACGTAACTCTCTCGATTTCCAGCAAACGCAAAACAACGAGGGGCCTTTCCGCACTTACTTCTGCACAAACATCTGTCCCTTTGAACTGCAAGTGTTCAAGTACCGGTGCTGCTAGCCCAGTGGAGACGCTTACGGGTTTAGATGTAATCCTAACCGCTATCAGTAGGTGTTTTTCACAGCTGCCAACATTTCTTATTTTTCATTGATACAAGCTGTAATACTCTTGAATATGCCAGTTAATTAAATTCGTTGACAGGCGCCGATATTCTGGTAAAGTGTAGGCTGAGCTATACCCCAGAAAATAACTGTGAATTCACCTTGTGTTCACCATAAAATTCATACATCTCTCAGTCATGTAACGTTGCATATTGTTAGCTTGGCCTATATCCGCTATGATATTCCAATTTAGATGTTAAGCTTATAAATACAAGTTGCATGCATTAATACATTTGTTTAAGAAGGGCTTAAAACCATCCTAGAGGAAGTGCTAAAAGAAATCCTTCAAGGAACCAGTTCACCGCTCAATTCACTAATTCACCGCTCAATTCACTAATTCACCCCTCGGTTCACCGGTTCACCGCTCAAGTCACTAATTCACCCCTCGGTTCACTAATTCAGTCCTCAGTTCTCTAACTCTAAGTCTAAGTCCTGGACCCTTCAGAGTAATATGAACCAGAAAAACAGGAAATTCTGTAGTTTTTTTTGGCTTCTCACGACCACAATACACCAAATCGGCGGACCACAGACCTGGTAGTCAGACGAGGGTCACAGGTTGGGAAAGGAGCGGTTGCAGGCTTTACTTCCTGGTTTGGAAAATGGGACAATTTCAGATTGCAGTGCTTCCAAGTGTTAGTAAGTGGGGAGGAAACTGAGTTTACGTAAACAGGAAGAGGGTCGAGAACATGTGCACTCCCTGGACCCGGAGGTCCTGGGCAAAGGAGAACGAACGAGAGAGGGATGTCAGTGAATCACCTGGAGACTGCCTGGATGATACGAGTTTCCGAAGGGCTGAAACAGCAGAGGTGTATCCTGCTTGGGGTGTGTCTACCCGTGCTCCACCGCACGCACACAGAAACACACACACACACACACACACACACACACACACACAGACAGACACCACGGAAGTACACACGCGGACCATCTGCCAGTCTAACTCAAAGTGCTAATTACAGGGCTAAACTCGAAATATATAAAGAAAAATACCTTGTGATCCTGGTGTGGTGCTTTTCCAGGTTAACTAATGTAATGAATCAAAGGAAAAGGAAAATAGCCCTAAAACAAGCTGGCTCCAATACCATTTCAATCATCGACATCTTACCTCCGTGGTCAGGTACTTATCACGGGCACCAGGGAAAACGTCTGCCATCTACGCAAACACAAAAAGAGAGAAAACGGATGCGGCCAGACGCCGTGATCCCCGCCCCGTGACATTGCCTTGCATTGTGCGTCTAGCCCATACCATTATCAGTTCTGAGGGTATTAGAGGGTCCGCTCCTTGCCTTCCCCTCACAACGCTGGAATAGCCAGGGACTGTGTACGAGCGAGTCCTGTTTATGTATGTGCTCCTGTGCTTGTCATGCGTCGCGTGTGGAGGAGTGATAATAAACACTTTGTCATCCCTGCTACCTCCCAGCGATCTGAAGTGTGGCTGGAGTGTGGGTCCGTAGGATCCGCGGGTCACAGGGAACAAGCATAACGAGAGTTTGTGCCATTGCTTTGACCTCCCGTGCCCTTCAGGTTGAAAAGCAACAACCAGTCTCTCACTGTCACTGTGCGTGAGCCTGTTCTTATCCATTAGACACATCTGTTCAGTCACCGCAGGAAAGAAAACTGAATTACAAATACTGTGCTCTGTAAAGAATCCCTGCCAGCCTCGAGAATCCAGGTGGATTTCATGGGGAAGTGATGCGTCCTATATTAGGTTCATCCTCAGATGAAAGTGACATTAACACAAAGTGGTTTCGTGTCTGCAAGCCTGTGCGTGCGTGTGTGCGTGTGTGTGTGTGTATGTGGTTGTCTGTGTGTGAATGCCACATCGATGCAAACGCATTAACATAAAGCTGAAGGGATTTAAATTATAGACTCCTGCAGCCTTCTGCCTAAATTGGGCAAAATTATAGCATAGGTTCCTGTCACCGAGCTTGATGCCTTGGTAATTACAGTGACCGGTCTTCAATGCAAGAACCTCTGATGAATTTGCAATGATTGGTAGTTATTTAGCGCGTTTGCCTTGATCATTTTAGCACATGTGACAGGTATTTTTCTCTTCCTGGTGCCTGGAGAAAGTGCTCCCATTCTATTTAAAGCCCACCCAGTCCTCTCTACGACGGCAACGCTGACAGCCTCTGGTTGCAAAGAGAGGATTCGAGAACGGTTCCGTCCTGCAGATGTTGCTTTCCCACTTGTTCAATTAAACTTCCTTTGATGCGATTTTATACGGGAACAAGAAGGTCAGAGGGAAAAAAGAGAAGGAAGGAAAAATAGAACTGGCGCCACCAAACAAAACACGGGACGCAGATAAAGCAGGCTACCCGCCGATTGTTAACAAAAATATTCATTTATTTGGCTTTCTTCGTTGTCAGTGCCGAGGTTTTCCGGAGCCGCCCAGCTGTGGTGAACTGGGAAATCAAACCACTGGTTCCTCCTTAGCGACAATCTAAGGCAAATGTCCCTAAACGAATTTCTATTCACGGTAGCGTTATTGTACGAAAGCTGTGATCTGGCACACATTCGCCGTACAACCGCAGAAGAACAACGCATGGAAAAACAACAGGGGGAAATCAGAGTCACGGAACAATCAGAGAATCAACAGCGTGACACCGAGGTGTTACACCTCGCACGCATTTACAATCCGTACAACTGCATTGGGGGATGCAGTAGCTCAGTCAAGCAGAGAGGCGTGTTTAGTGGAACGTTATTTCATTGATTCGTAATTGCATAACCGTTAACCCGCCAAGGAGATTTTAAAATCCATAATAGTAATTAAAGTAGTAGAGGGTATTAGATAAAGGCTATTCGCGCTCCTAGTCACGTGGTGACCAGTCAAGTTCCATTACCAGCTGTGAAGGAACTCTGTTTTAATATCTTGGACACGTTGTGAGTATGGCTCCTGTCACAGCACTATCAACCGTTTATTGTAATGTAATCGTTTCATTTATTAAGCTTCCAACCCAGCATGCCTCTCAAAACGCAGGAGCTGTAATTGACCCTGATTCCATTTCAGCCGGGAAACTCCTGTCATAAAACAGCTCCTATTCAATCTGGACTTTTTCGATGTGCAAAATAATCTGACAGACGGAAAAATCACCTGACGTGAATTGAAAACCCCAAGAATACTTATTTTCAGATCTGCCGGAGAGGCCAACAGCTCCATGGGAAGCGAAGGGAAAACAGAGCCGGTCTCGCGGTGCTGACGCCATCAGACGCCGTCACAGAACCGGGGGTCCAGGCATTTTGGGAACACTCAACTACCTTCCCCCATTGATACAACCGTTCCCACCCTCAGCTAATTAAAACAAATGACCTTAAATTTAATTACAAAGATATATATCTGCATTCATTTTAACCCTCTGCCATCTACGAGATATGACCACTTTCGATCATGAATATGAACACTTTGTGCTTAATCGCTTGACATTTTGGAACCTCAAAATCTACTAAAAGGCATTGAGCAGAGATTTCCATTGATATACTTTACAGTCTTGTGATCTTTTATTTTCTTATATGAGCTCCCAAAATATTTCGAAATGTTGAAAAATATTATTAATATTTCATATTTACAAGAATGCAAAACATTTTATACAAATCAACCTCTGAAATGACAGACCAGGCCCAAGACTTACTAAAACGGGATTTCCCGACAAATTATTATGACAATTATATTTATATACACACATTAAGAAACAGCACACACTATATACTATATATAACAACACACACTATATATAAAACAAGGTTTTACTTTAAAATATTTGTAAAAACAGAACTCCAGTAAAAAGGACACGAATAAATTATTGATTGTGAGGTAGTTACACAAAGTAAAACGAGTAACTACTGCAGCTAATACAACTAGTAATACAATTCTAAGAAAGCATTACTCATTCTGACAACAAAACAAATAATAAATGAATAGCTTAATAATAATAACAATAATAATAACAATAACCAGGACTACAGATATATAATCAACTGTGGTTCTAAAACATTGACATAACGCTGGCCTAATGCTAAATATGTTAGGCGTAAAAGTTTATTCAATAATTCATTGTTCCTTTCTTCTTTTTTATTATGTAGCCGTGGAATAAACTTAATTGTAATTTTAAAGATACATTTTTATAACACCACAGGTGTTTGGCTATCGACATTCCTCCAACAGTGAAGCTATTCTAAATCAACAGTACCTATTCGCTAGTAGCCGAAAATAACACATTAAACACGCCTTACCTTAGCAGCCATTCGGGATTCAAATGGCGTGCCTCACATTTAACCAGAGTATCTGAATCATGGTACTTAGTCTGCTCTCACGGATGCCGCGTTACAAACTGAACACATACGAGCGAATATCGTAACAATAGTTTTCGTCTTCTGTTACAACATTATTATGATTCTAAAGATGTTTCTTTTAATTTGAGCACACAGAGTGGACACGCGAGGCTACGCTATACATACGTAGCATGATAACGACTGTGATTGGACACGTAAAAGAAAATATGGGCCTGTGAGCTCTTCAGTACCTACTGCCGAAACAGCTTCTCCTTGAGGGCCGTAGTAATTCATATCACATAAGCAAGTCATTTTAAACATGTTTAATAAAAAACTGCAGAATCTGTAGCAGGCTTCCCACAGTAATACACAGTTTTTGGTTTATGTTGTTTTTCAACACCTTAGAATTGAGATTTTATTTCTTGCGGCCAAGCACCCTGGGCCTCTGTAGCCGACCCTGGACGGCATGTCGGTGGGGCGCGGCGGTCCGTGCCGGACGGAGCCCTGACAGGCGGGCCTGGGGAGGCGTCATTTTCAGCACTGCTCGACGCGACGCGGCACGGCATGGCAGAGTCTCCGTGCGCGCCCCTCCGGTAGGCCCGTCACACATCGCCGCCTGGCAGGCTGACAGCCCCAGGCAGTCGCGACTCCCCTCTTGTCAAAGCCTGTAGCTGGGCTCCAGATACCCTCCCTATATCTCTGCTGAAGGTGCCAACACCGGAGGTGCGTAATGTTTGATTTTTATTTATTTATGTGCTCTTTCTATTCCTCCAACTTTCAAATGTGTAGGAAAAAAAAAGAAGCTATGTCTGTGTGCTGCGCCTGTCAGAATCCTGTCATGTCACACCGGTGAGCTTGGAACACAGAGTTTAATAAATTCATGAGTTTGAAGTGGATCTCTGCATGTAAGAGAGAGGTGATTTATTTAAAAAAAGAAAAAGAGTTTAGCATATTTATATATATATATATTTTTAACACCCAAAATAAGATAATTTGAGATTAATATGTTCAGATTTAGAATTAACCTCACGGTAACATGCAGTGTGACCTTACATAAGGAGGGTTATATTGGGAAGTATGTAATTATTTCATCTGCAGATATTATTGATTTACCGTTGCTAGTTATAATCTACCCTTGGTTATTTGCATTTATTTTTCATTTTCATATAAACTTGTTTAATTTTTAGATCCAAAGCTTTCCTTTAACACATTTTTTTTTTTTTTTTTTTAATCAACGTTTTGTCAATTAGATATTTGAGGGCAGGTCTGCTGGCAAAACTGCCTGGGTCACATGTTGACATTTCAGCGTGACTGAACCGCCCAGTGCGACCACTGCCCTTAGCTGTGGTCAAGGTCCATCACAGACAAGGTGCCGGCGGCGGCACCAGAGTCACTGCTCTCAGGGAACACGCGGCGCTTGGCCGGTTGACACCGCATCGGGCGCTTGTCGCCGCGCGGCAACATCCGAAACGTGGCGACCGCCAGTGCGGAGGAAGCAAGGCGTTCAGACAGGAAACCACCTTCGACCTGTTCCGAACGAGCTGGGGGAAAAAAACGTTTTTTCCCTTTTCCATGCTTCTCCCTAATAGGGTCTTACTTCTCTACTCGCCATTTGGAGAACTAATGAGCATAAAAATCGAACTGAAACACTGAAAAAATAATGACACCGTGCTAAATTAGAAACTGTTTATTTATAACTATCAATATTTAATTAAGCGTATTCTAATCTTCCCCTCGTCGGTTCACGAGTCTCATCGTGGCTGTTAAAATATTAAAATTAATTTCGTTTGCCAGAAAAAGGGGGTCACAACAACCGGCCAGATAGCGCAGTCTGAGGAAGTAGTGCCCAACTCAACTCGCTTCCCAAACAGACTTGAATCCTACGCGAGAGCGTGGCGCACTCTGCACTCCGCTGACGTCTGACCATCTCTGCCTCTAACCGGCAATGAGACTGGGTTCATTTTCTTACAGCAGCTGTTCCGTTTTTTTTTTTCCCCCAGATTGAAAGCATATTCAACGGTGATGTTCATCTTTGAAGTCAAATTGAAAATCCAGGCAGGAAAATGAATTGACGTTCATGGATAAACAAAAACACTGCATTATAAACAATTGATTAAGTTTCCTCAGGATTATATTTTATGTATTTATATTTTTCTCTTCAAACTTCGAGCCCCGGAAATATGTATATAATTTTTTTAGACCTGTCCCCTTTTCAACTTAATAATATATACAATATTATAAAAAATTTAGTCAAATAAAAAATTTTTTTACTCAAATTAAATTAAATTTACTAAAAAACAACAATTTAACTACATAAACGACTATATATACCTATGGATCCAATGCTAAATCCCCATTGCAAGTTGCTGAGTCTCTGCGATCACTTTGAATTTGTAACATTAAACCCTAAATCATGTTTCACGATAATCTATCCTTTGAGGGTGGCCTTCTACCACCAGAGAAATATAGCCTATGTAACTAAAACTCTGTCACTCACTAAAATTATGCTAAAAAAAATGAATCCCAGCATTAAGGCATTACTCTAGAATTGATGACTGTAACGCTTCATTAGTGAGCTGTCCAAAAGCTGCTCCAAATTCCCTTCATCTTGAGTAAAATTCTGCAGCTACTGTATTTCCAGAGAACCAAGAAAAATAATTCCATCACTCCTGTTTTAGCACCCCTTCATTGGTAACCAATAAAATACCAGACAGATTTCAAGGTGGTACTGTGAACTTATAAAGAAAAAACATAGGGTCTTTTCCCATATTGGCCTGTTTATCTTTATGTTCCCTCTGAAAAAATCTCTGGACAGCGACAGAAACTATGATTTGATTGATTGAGAGATGCGTCTGGCGTTAAACTAATTAATAGTGAAGTTAGATTTTTTTGAAGTAAGCAGCATTAATAATATATTTAGAAAATTTTTGATCCAGCAGAACTTGTCACATCTGCTTCTTTTTAATTGAGTAGATAACTACCGTTGAAACACCCCAAGTGATAGTTTGTTTTGGGTCTGCACGCTGTAGGCCTATTAGCGCAAGGGTACTGACACCCACTGAGTACTGGGTACTGGTACTGTCAGCCCACACCTGTTGGCAGTGTGAAGACGCTGAAAAATTAGTGTGTGTTCATGTGTGTGTGCGCATGTGCGTGTGTCTGTGTGTATGTTTGTGTGTGTCATCTGTGCGTGCGTCTGTGTGTATGTTTGTGTGTGTCATCTGTGTGTGTGTCATCTGTACATGTGTCTGTGTGTATGTTTGTCTGTGTCATCTGTGCGTGCGTGTGTGTGTGCGTGTGTGTACATGTTTGTGTGTGTCATCTGTGTGTGTGTGTGTCTGTGTGTATGTTTGTGTGTGTCATCTGTGCGTGCGTGTGTGTGTGTCATCTGTGTGTGTGTGTGTGTGTCAGTCATCTGTGTGTGTGTGTGTGTGTTTGTGTGTGTGTGTGTCATCTGTATGTGTGTGTGTGTATGTTTGTGTGTGTCATCTGTGCGTGCGTGTGTGTGTGTCATCTGTGTGTGTGTGTGTGTCATCTGTGCGTGCGTGTGTGTGTGTCATCTGTGCATGTGTGTGTGTCATCTGTGTGTGTGTGTGTCATCTGTGTGTGTGTGTGTGTGTGTGTGTGTCATCTGTGCATGTGTGTGTGTCATCTGTGTGTGTGTGTGTGTGTGTGTGTGTTGTGTCCAACACCCTCCCACTTGTTGGCTTCTCTCCACTACCTCAGAATTATTGCCTGCGCTTTCTGTCCCAATGTATTTGAGTTTCAATAGCAAACCCCCCCTAGGCCAGTTGATGCATACACATCACTCCAAATGCTCCACATCTTAACTGTGTGGAAGAGATGTATGATTTCGTCTTGTTGCATGCATGTAAGCACGCTCTAGAACTGGCAAAAATTGGCCAGTAGGCTGTTCTATCTTATCCTTACATAATCGTTATCCACATACATCCTCATTTTACATTTGCTGCAGAGCCTTTTTACTAGTTTTAGACACCAAGACCAGGAAAGGTTAGAATACTTTATCTGTTCCTAATGGAGTGCTGGCGTTGCTCTGGGGGAAAAACGTGTCGTATAGGCCCCACTTCTCTCTAACGGCTGTACATTTAAATGTCACTGACAGAAACACAGCAGAGACCTTTCAGCCCTTTACTTGATGTGTAGCTGAAATAAATCCCTCTACTCTTCCACAAAGGTGGAACTAAAATCTTGGGCTCCCTCCTCCTCTTTCCACCACAGCTGAGAGATCATTTTAATCTGGGTGGTGAAATCGGTCAGGAACTTAAAACATACATTAGACAAAAGCAGAAATCTGATTCATTAGACCTGTATCTACGTGGAAACCCCCACACCCGGTCTACGAGGCTCTGGAGCTCTACGAGACGTGTTTCCCGTCGTTCCTCACTTTGTGTTTTTGCATCACAGGGTCCGCCCTGTAAGTTTCTGCCTTTGAGCATAATCACGAATGATCAGGATTCCCGAAACGAACACTCTAGGGAACACAGAGTTGCCTTCTTCTGGGTGCTAAGAAATGATCTTACCATGACTAATTACTGTGGATGGACAAAACCCCATCAACGTGCCCTTTTGGAAACAAACATTTGCCCAACAGTTGGTTCTGCTTTTCAACTTGTGCCCCAATCACTTCAAAGACAGCTGTATTTGAATTTAGGTGAAATCTATCTGTTTTTAACCTGGAGTATAAGAAGCTAATGAAAAGGAGGTCGAAAAATCGTGTATCAGGGTAATGTGTCGTGTGACGTGTGTCGGGGTAATGTGTCGTGTGACGTGTGTCGGGGTAATGTGTCGTGTGTCAGGGTAATGTGTCGTGT